>CM065308.1:22974951-23155571 GCA_033032175.1 Saturnia japonica
TGCTGCATCTCCTAGGATGAGATTTCAGCTATGACTCCCACAAGGTAAAAAATAAGCAAGTGTATTAATTTCAATAATACGTTTATGGACACCACTTTTTTCACCACGCATATTGGCACCATTATCATATCCTTGGCCTCTGCAGTTTTGCAATGATATACCTAACTGTTCTAATTCTGTGATTATATAATTAGTCAAACTCTCAGTTGTCGTTTTTTCGACGGCTATGAAACCAATAAAATGTTCTTCAATTTCAGCTGTTTTTGTATTAAAAAATCTTACAATAATTGATAGATGCTCAACACGAGAAACGTCGTGAGTACAATCAAGAATAATAGAGTTATATTTATTAATAATTATTTTTTCAATAAATTCAGTTTTCACGTGACTTGCCATTAATTGTAGGAGCTCATTTTGAATATTTTTTCCGATATAGTGGTCACTAATCGTTTTATCTTTTACTTTTTGTAAGTGAAGTCTCAGCACGGGATGAAATCGGGCTATTAACTCTACTAAATCTATAAAGTTGCCGCTGGTCTCACTCGAACCTGAGCCAGATGTTAACTTCTCTCTATGACCCCTGAAAGCCAAATTATGAGATGCTAAAAAAATGACAATTGCGAGCAATCGTTCTAAAATATCTCTCCAACGTTGCCTTTCTTGTTCAATTTGTGACTGAGCCAAGGAGTCAATAGTGGAACAGCTTTTTAAAAAATTCTCTAAATTAATCCATTTCAGCATACAATCTTTGTGCTGTCGACTAGATTCGTGTCACTTTAGGTAATCACCCAAGTGTTTCCAATCACACACTCCTTCACTTGATCCAATCTTTGTATGTTCTAGCCCGAATATTCTACACGGAAAGCAGTAAACGGCATCCTTTGTTTGTGAATAAATCATCGAGCGCCTGTCAAGCTTTTCACCGTTAACTAATATCTTATTATAATGATATTCACCGAATCATTTACGGGAAATAACTCAACTTTAATCCGGATTGGAACTCTTAATATAATCTCAGTTCGGTCTACATCAGTAATTGTTAAGGGCGACAAACCGGGGTCATTTTGAGGATTCAGATTTTCCATTCCAGCAGTCATGGATGTAGACATAGACTCGGGCTCAGATTCGTCTTCTTGACTGGATAACGTTGGCGGCGGCACCGGTAACCTAAGAGACAATGATGTAGTTAAATCATCATCATCCTCGCTGTTTTTACTTGATGATCGGCGGCGGCACCCACGATGATGTGGAAGGAATGTTTTCAGCTGAATCTGGATTAAAGTTACTTTCAATCAATAAACGTTTTGTATAGGTTTCTTGATCATCACTTTTTATATATTTATATAAAGATTCACGTAGATTTTCTTGTACCTGCTTTCTTATTGATAGCTCGTTTCCTTTTTGAACTACCTGACTCAAATTTTCTACCGGCATCACGATCACGCGAACTCATTTTGTAAATCTTGTTTTGTTTCGCACAAATAGTCAGAAATAATTTTTAAGTAGGTATCACCCAGTATTTTTACATTTTATCAGTTTACTCAATATCTAAAATACTATAATTTACACTTTTCCAGCTCACTCAATACTTGAAACACTATAAGGGCGTAATATTAAATATAATTGCAAGATTTGTATGGTACAGCAACGATTTTGTAACTCATACTGCAAGCAAAATAATTCAAAGGTGACAAAAGTTGACGATCGAAATGAAACATGGGAATTCCTCTAGCGACAGGGATTCCCCGAGCGATAGACGAGCAGAACATTATGTCCCGACTCCCGAGTCTTAGACTATATAATACTATAATAGTCCCGAGTGCCATGCGTTTAAAAAACCGATCTTTAAGTGTTTCGAGGCGCGATATTCAAGTACTACAAAATATATTTATCAATTATGATTTGAATGAATGAATTAGTTAACTAACTTTATTTTAATTTACCGTTGTTATAACCTTAATAAATAAATAATAATCAAAATCAAAAGTTGCAAGAGCGAGGCCCCGGGCGATTGCTCTGTTCACCACCCCCTGAGGCTGCCACTGCTGGTGTGAAGATGCGATAAATAAATAATTGTCAGAATAAACTCAAACTCAATGTATTATATTTAAAATGTAACATATGTCTGCTCCGTATACAAGGCGGAAGCGAACAGAAAGTATATATGGTCGCGATCCACGATGACGTGAGACGCGGTGTTGCCAAAATAAAATTAAAATTAATTCTTTATGTTTGTTTCCTTCACAGACAGACAAGAATTTCAAAGATTTCGAGTTTTTACTGTTTTATTATAAGTATAGATTTGCATAAAATAATAAATGAATCAAATCAAAATATTTTTATTCAATTTAGGCCCTAAGAAGGCACTTATGAATGTCAAAATACTACCACCGGTACGAAAAATATCTCTAGTCATAGAGAAGAAAAAGAATGTGAAACCATATGGCAATAAATAAATATGCCTTTTTCTATGTCACTTATGTATTTGTGGTTGATACACATCAGCCTCTACTTGTCCCGCTATTATATTTAGGCATCTTTTCAAGACCCGAGGGTCTCTATGTTAACTGACGAATGTTAACGCTGAAACAAGTATAGTTTTTTTATATTCCCGCTGGACCGGCTAGGACGTCAGCATCGCAAAAACATTACTCGAGTCCACAAATTTTATCATATCTTTTTCCTTTATCGCCAGCTAGAAATGTTTATTGATTGGATATGTATTAATTTATTCATAAATAAATAAATAGATAATCGAGTTTCATTCATTTCATCGAGAGAATATAATTAACATTATATTATATAGAACACTTATTTAAATGTTGTCCGGTTTGAATCAAAATAAATCGGTTCAAACCCAAATCAGCATTATATTGATCTAATCAGTTGACCAACACTGTATAACTAAATATTAGACCAAGTTCTATTCTCATTGTCTAAGACCTACCTATATATGCATACATAAAATAGGACAAATAAAATATATTTTTGAAATATATTATCGAGTTTCTCTAATGTAAACAATGCGAACTGACTGGATAGTGCATAGTCATTGTGTATCCGTATCGCATAAGTCCGGTGACGTCACGAGTCACTAACAGTCATCAGAGTGGCTTGAGGCTCGCTCGCACTGACACCACACACTGTTGCACGGTCCGCACGGGCACTAAACACTACACGGGCAACATGGGCAACACCGCATTCGGACGACCTTATTATTGTGTTTACATTTTATATGAACAATTGTAAAACTGAAACAGTTGCTTTGTGCTAATTTTACATCCAACACTTTTGTTTAACGAGTTAATTGTGATACTTAAGCCGCGGCCGTTACGTACAATCAGTTAGTCACTAGTCACTTAGTCAGTGGGTCAGTGGATGGGCTCATATTGCTCTATCTGTCTCTATCGCACTCCGACTGGAACTATATTTAAATTTGAAGTTCTGTATGTAGTTAAATTCAAATATTTTTTACCAAATTTGTCCAAGCATCTATTTATTATAAAGAAACTCATCACGAACATGACATTAAACAATTTTTTTATGTGAATGTCTTTTAATTCAACAAGGTAAATTAAGAAAGTTTAAAACCCCCACCACAATATGTAATCTATTTATTGAGACCATATCAACGAGCTCAAACATTTTACCTCTATTGTAAACTAATGAATATTTGGACAGATTACAGATCATGCTGCAGCATCAGGTTAAGATTTCGAATTCCTCTAATATCAATCGAGTAAAAGAATACCAAATTTCGACTCGATCGGTCGATAGTTCACAACCATACATCAACTAACAAAGAGTTGATAATCTTCAAACAGTACAACATATTTTCTTAAACCATAGCTAAGAACATTCTCCGTCAAGTCATTTTTCAAACTAAAAAAATTAACTCAAAATATGTTCAGCCGTATATGCGCTACGATGTTAAACATGTTAAACTTATAACATCTCGCTTTTTGCGTCGCATGTGCACTTAAACAGGGCTTGAACGATTTACAAAAAAAATTCTACATGGGAAGCTTAATGTCATTACTCAATTAATAGGCTTTATGGCTATAAATACTTTTAAATAATCGTAAAAAATGCAAGAAACATATTTATTAATGCGTCGTACCACAATGATCAAAATATTCAAACAAAATTCTAATTTTAAAAAGGTAGTTATTCCCCAATGGGTAACAGAAAAAATACTCGGCATTACGGTATAAAAAAATCGTCTGCCATCATATCATCCTAAACCCAAGAGAAAATATTTGAATCATTGAAAAATATATATTGCTTTACATGATATTAAACAGAGCGTCACGGAAATTATGAAATTTATAGTTCATTATTTGGTATTTATAGTGATACGGAGTAATATGTTCAATAAACTTGCGTTTACCTAATTGATTTTTTGAACAAATAAGATTTAAATAATGTCGATGTAAGTAAAATAACTAGTAGAATTCTCTTGTGTACCTGAATGTACCTCTTGACGCGCACACTTAGTCACTGTATGTATACACGCTTCACGCACACATAGGGCCGCGCGCACAAATGAGTACAACTGTCTATACAAGGAATAAAAGTATAATGACGTCACACTGTTTCTCTGATATAAAACCTGTGTTTTTATGCTTCTTACATTAATTATCAACTAATTTTGATGACATCATTCACATGGGAAGTACATTTCAATATTGTTAATTGATACCATAAGAATTGTTGAGTAAAAATAAAATTACGAAAGAAAACTGATTCTTACTCGGTAGTAAGCGCAAGAGGAGCCGCGGAGCACCGTTAGTATACATTAAAACGTTACTGTTCCAGTTGTTTTCGTAAATACCTAATAATTAGTCACTCAATGGTTTAATTGTTAGAATTTTTCCCGTGAAGTTGTTGTTTCTTTCATTGTTGTTTTGTTTTGTTAGAAAATAACCGCCAACTTAAACCAGTTCACAGGTGATTACTTGGGTAAAAATAATTATTAGAATTAATTAAGGCAAAATAACAATATTAATATTGGTTGTGATAATATTATATTTTTGTAATGACACAATTTCTTAAAGTACCCAAGACTTTTATTTAATATATAACCACGTAGTCTATGAAATTAAGTAAAATACATTTATAAATGTGACGAGTGACGAGCTGACCGACATGCCACCTGCGACATCGTTGTAGGCTATGCATGGAGCGCGGCAGATGACCCCGGGCCCATCTGTTTACGCTGATTAATCGTACTTTAATGCTGCCACTAAATATTTGCTTTAATAAAATTTTTGAGATAATATATTTTTTCATAATCATACAATTTTAGAACGAATTGTGGTCGTTTAGGTTGGTTAAGTAAAATGTGTTTTAACTTCGTTTTGTATCTGATACATCGTTTCTATTTTGTTTATGTTTTATTTTGTGTCTCTGGAGCATTAACCTCAAAAAAACTTTACGCTCCTAATTTGTTTCGTAGCTACTTTTGATTTCATTTTTTTGGTTAAGTTCGTGCAATAAATATAAACATTATTTCATAATTATGAGTTTAGGTTTTTGAAGACTTTTTTCGGTCAACTCGAACTCACTCTCTTTTTTCGTTTTCGTGAGTGTATTCGTGACTATGCCAAAACCGCAATATATTACGTGACCAAAGCAGATAGACAATTGTCAAATATGATGTCAATCGTTTCATTTACGGATTGCATAAAAATAAAAATTAATATATCTTTAACGCTTATTCATCAAGTTTATAAATACGGTCATCTGATTTCATTTTCCCGTTCGTCTAGTTGGTTTGAACATGTACGCCAAATTAGTTAATTTTTTTGTTTTCTTATGAAATCTAATTTTGTGTTTACCTATTTTTAACTGTAATCCATTATTTTCTTTCATAACGATAAAAAAATTGTTTTGTAGAATTTTTTGCGATATAGAGAGTAAAGCTGCTTTTTATTAATGGTTTTATTAGCTTGTTTCATTGTTCGGCAACACTGATGAGGTAACTAACTAAAGTTTATTTACACTGTAACACTATTTTATATATTATACAATACTTAGGTACCTAATGGTAGCACGTGATCCCAATGTCTTTTTTAATTATTGTATTATTGTTTTTACAGTTTCACTACACTCACTGGTGTTGTTGGAAAGACTCTGCCTCGAGTACGCCGATCTCGGCATAGTTTTGATTAGTTTTATAATATGTCGATGGTATCTAGTCCGAACGGAGATTAATCATAAATCTACATATTATTATGATGCTTACAGCTAATATAATGTGACAAGTTTACTTTTAAATATTTTTATTTTAATGATCAGTATTAATCTTAAAACGAAGGGTTTAATTAACTTCAACAGAAACCATTTAGAGAGGTGGATGCAACGGAGTGTGACGTGTACGTCAGAGCGAGACGCGGTATGGGGCGGGGCGGGGCGAGGCGGGACGGGTCAGTGTACTTAACACTTTTTATAATTACAGGACTGAGGAGTTGAAGAGTAGAGCAGTGAAGTTGCGCTCCGCCGACAGTCGCGCCACACCGCACATTGTGGACGGTGCGCGGCGCGGACACACGAGGTGTCAGTTAGCGCGCGCTGTGAGTCCGGCGCGCACCGCTCGTGCCGCGCCACACCGCCCGCGCCCGCACCCGCACCCGCACCCGCGCTCGTCATGACCTGCAAGGACCGACTGGCCGAGTTGCACCACGTGAGTATCGCACCACGCCGCGCCAACCTCTCTCAAGTGATGATACTCTGATTTTGACCACATGTTTCACCAACACCGTCCGGAAGTACGTTAACTTCCACAAGAACAAAACGTAACGATAGCTTTGCAATGCTTACTGCCTCGTTTTAATATCAACTAATCATACACCTTGGCGGTGAACTCGACTTGCGCACGAGTGTATTGTTCGGAGATCATTGGCGTGCCAGTTTACAGTGCAGCCGGGACGAGGCCGCGGCATCGCGCGGGCTTCCACTCCTAGACCACTAAGGTTTGTTGTCGTCCCCGACATTGTTTTCCAGATAAATGGCCCAAAGAAATGTGCAAGGACATCGTGGGCGCAGAGCTAGCGCACGCCAGACTCGGCTACGGCCCGCGCTAGCGTCATACTCTGTGAGTGCGATAGCTTATCACGCGTGTTTGTACTGATTGCGTCGATCCGCGACTCGCGAGCGCTGAACAAACATAAGCACCTGAATTCTTTTACCTCATCATATTTATACAAATATGTTGTATTGTATATTGGAAAACGGTAGACCTGTACGAGCTGCTGGGCAGCTATTCGCCCCCTTGTCTTCCTGAAATCAGCTTTTCGATAAGGATGTTCACTGAACTTACCTATAGTGCGATGTATTCTAATGTTAAACTCGTGTACAATGTTCACATATAAATTCAAAATTTAATTTATTATCTATTTCTATTCTATTCTTAGGCAACACACTAGATGCAAAATTACAATGTGGTCCTCATATTAAAACCTTGGCAGGGAAATTAAGCTCCGCTGCATTCGCAGTGCGTAAGATTCGCCAGTTAACTGATATTGCTACTGCTAGGCGCTAGGCTGGTCTGCTTCGCTTACTGCCACAGTTTAATGTCCTACTACGGTGTTCTACTGTGGGGTTCAGCAGCTGAGGTAGATACCATATTTTTATTACAAAAATGGGCAGTTCGAGCAATTTATGATATGGGACCACGCGAATCATTGAGTAATAAGTTTCAAGAATTTAATATGTTATCTTTGCCTTCCCAGTACATCTTGGAAAATATAATGTAACTATGTTTGGTATAATGAAGATAGTTTTGAACTTGTAACTAATAGGCACAATTTCAATACTACAAATAAATATAAAATCTATCTTTTAAATTTAGTAAAATAAATAAAAGTTTATTAGATAATTCCGTTAGGTTCTATAATAAACTTCCCAAGCACATTAGCGATGTGCCGGATAATATGTTCAAGAATCATGTTAAGCTGGTTTTATTGTCGAAGGGGTATTATAGGGTGGCTGATTACGTGAATGATGGTGATGTCTGGATGTGATTCCCTTACTGTACATCTACTGAAAATGATAATAACTGTATTAAAAAAAAATACCAGTTTAAAAAAAAATTAAGATAATAAGATAAACCCGATCGAGTTTTTTGTCGTTTCTACTCGATGTCTGGGATGTTTTCCGAACCGGTGGTAGTGTTTTGACATTCATAAGTGCCTTCTTAGGGCCTAAATTGAATAAAAGATATTTTGATTTTGATTCTAATTTGTGTAAATAAAAAAGAATTAAATTTGAAACACATTATCGACATTTGGGGAATATTGGTAAGGGTAGTTCAGTTCGCATACCACCGACTCGACCACTCTGTGCAGTCTGGACACAACCCTCTTCCCGAGGGGAGACACGGGCTTAATCAACACGCGCCAATCCAGGACACGACGCGACGCGACGTATTTGCGATTTCAAACGTCGAGAAATCCACAAGTTTCTATTTTCTCACACCTCGGACATCGAATCGATATTCCGCCGGTTATACCACTCGACCACAAAGATTTTCGACGAGTTCACTCCTCAATATATTACCATGTATTTAATGAGTGCATAAAAACAGGGAAATTGTCTGATCTTATTAAAATAAACAAAATAATTCCTTTAAATCAGGCTATAGAAGTAACCAGCCACTGTTTAGTAACATGTTCGAGAGAAGTTAAATAATTTTTAATGGTCGGCTGTTTGGTTTTACACAATTAAAATCTATCACTCCATGCAAAGCTGCTAAGTCATATATTTAAGACCTGGGACCTTAGTATCTCAAAGGCATTCCACTGCGTTGGTCACAGTACGCTTATAGGTTTTTAAACTAAAAGCTAAAACATTAAGGTACTCCCGCTCTATACGCTGCTTGAACAGTACAGACCATAATAATTATAAAGCACACCGGTTTGCATAGTGCCCAAGCCTAGGTCCGTTCCTCGGTGTGAAGCCCTTGGGTCAGGCAGCCGCCCGCGCGATACAAAGTGACACTATACGTGCAACACTTAGTTACCCACACACAACATTACACACGTATGAACACACGCACGTGCACACCACACAGGTACATAGGTTCTGTAAGGGACCTTTTTTTTTTCTTTTTTTGCGCTAGTTAGACTAATGCGCTAGTTAGTGTAGAAAAACCATTCCGATTAACATCCACAAGGTTTTTGGTTTACGAACTGTTTGCAGTTGGCGAGTAACGCAGCCGGAGCCGGAGTGTACCGCGAAACCGTACAGCTCCACCTGCCAGCCCTGCCAGACCCTAACGACTCGACGGACACGAAGGACAATCTTAAGGAGATCGAAAAGATATTCCACGAGGTGAGCTGACTCTTAAATTATTCCATAATATGTTAATAAAATTAATAGTAACATTGAATTATTGTTATATCAAAACCAAATGAATTATTGGCTAAAAATTCATCTGAAACAAGTGAATGTGTGCATGATACAAATGAATTTGAACTGTTACTGGTAACACAGAACGCACACTTAAGATGCATTAGGAAGAGCATACTGAGGGTGAACACGATCTCAGCTCCATGTACAATAAATATAGAGTCGAGAATGGCGCGCAGAGTGAGTGAGAACTGTCTCGAGCGCAGTGTGTAGTTATCATGAAAGTGCACAGGTCGCGGGTCCCGTGCGAGTGTAAGTGCAAGGTCGCGACAAGCGATTAATGCGCGATTATTTTTTAGTAAAGTATCTTTGTTTGAACGCAATACGTAACAAGGCCTGGCATTGCTAATGTTGTTAACGACGAACTAAAAAAAGGTCATTCACTCAAATCTTTGCTGCATTCACAAAATGTAGCAATATATTATATTTTTTTTCTTTGATAAAATAGCAAACTACTATTGATTGTTCGCTAATGCAAACTAGTTAATCGATATTCGTTTAATGAGTGTTATTGTGCGCACTTGCGCTCGACTCGTGTAATTACTCCGAGTGATTCGCGTCAACGAGTTAATTATTAATATCTAACCTTTGTGCCTTTACAATGTAGTGGAGTAGCTTTCCGCTCGTGGCTTCGCTCGCATAAACCATTTAAATTTTTACATTTATTTTAATTGAATTTATATGGTTTTATTTATCTATATTTTATTGTGTTTTTATAGTGTCTAATTAAAAAATCACCAAGCAAGTACTTGGAACACAGAATAAATGTAACCCGAAAAATATAACCCCAAAATAAACCTAATTATCCTTTTTCTTCTCTTACGGGATGAATTTCTAAAAACATTGAAGTCATAATTCAGTCTCTCTATAGACTTCAAGTTATCTTTAAGCGCGGCCCTATGTGTGTGTGTGTTTTTTTTCCCCCAGAGGTATAGACATAAATACTCTTACGTATCATCAGGGTCTACCCTGGGTATGTCGGACTCGAAGCTATGACTGCCCCCATACCGACTAAAAACCTCCTCTGGCGTCAACCTCTTTTTTCCCCACGGAACCGCCGCTAGGCATTAATTCGTGGAGGGAGGCTCTAGCTACTGCTCTTCCGTCGTGCTAATGTCACGGGTTTTGTTTTCCAACCGCTTTCTCTCCAATCGACGGAGTTCCTGAAGAACTTCCGTCACAAATGCGCTTGTCGCTTGACATGCTGCCTCCGATGAAAGCATAGCTTCTATCAAAGACTCTGGGTGAATTTTCTTCGTAAGGGCCTTTGTCCAGGAGTACGTAAAAGGTCGAAACGAGGACACGTAAAAAACACGTGCTCTGCATCTTCACTAACTCCTGGGCAGGACGGGCACATTGGAGATACCTCGTGCTTATATTTATAGAGGCATGCCCGATGGCACCCAGATCCTGTGATCATTTATGTCAGGTAGTAATTGACCTCTCCATGATTACGGTTCATCCAGACATCAGCTTGTGGAATAAGACGGTAGATCCATCTGCCTTTTGTACTGGTATCCCACTTCGATTGCCATCGTCGTATGCTATTTAGCCTTTCCTCCGTGCCAAGTTCTCCAGGGCTCAATGTAGTTGTTACTTTACGGTGGTAAAGGGCTTTCCGTTCATCGGCTAGTTCTTCAAATGGCAGCATCCCGGCAATAACATTCACAGCGTCGTCAGACACTGTGCGAAAAGCACTAGCAATTGCCACACTGGCAATGGCAAAAGCCGATACACTTGTGCAATTTTCCTTCGTACTTCCTGTATTTTAAGCGCATTGGCCCAGATGGGTATTCCATAGGTGAGTACGGATGTTACTACAGACGTCAGTAACGCCCTCTTTCTCTGCTTCGGGCCTCCCATGTTGGGCGTCAGCCTTGATAAAGTCGCTCTGACCACCGACGCTTTGGCACCCACGTGCTGTGCCTGCTGCTTGAAGTTGAGTCGGGCATCAATCATAACGCCCAAATACCGAAGAGCCGGCTGGGATGTGATTTCATGTGCTCCGACTTGCAGTGTGATCGTTTCCAACCGCTTCCTGCTAGTAATGAGTACTGCCTCAGTCTTGTGCTCCGCCAACTGCAGTCCAACTTTGTTCATCCAGTGTCTAATCTTTTCGATGGTAGCGTCAAAGGCGAAGGTAATTTCTTCGAGATGCTTTGCAACGACCACTACGGCCACATCATCTGCATATGTCACGAGTTTGACTTCTTTTGAAAGTTCTAGTTTTAATAATCCGTCATACATAGTATTCCACAAAAGTGGGCCTAGAATTGAGCCCTGGGGTACTCCTCCAGTGACTTTGTATGTTTTCGGACCAGTCTTTGTGTCATATTTTAGGATCCGGTCAGTAAAGTAGCTTGCAACCATCCTTCGTAAGTATCCTGGTACCTTCATTCCGTAAAGAGCGTTCATAATGCAATCCCATTTGGCGGAATTGAAGGCATTTTTTATGTTTAACGTTGCTACCAAGCAGTACTTCTTCGTATCTCCCTTCCATCTGGTTCCGGCAATTGCCTCCTTAGCTGTATTGAAAACAACGCTAATTGCAATCAAGGTAGAGCGTCCTCTCCGAAAGCCGTATTGGTTGCTAGCAAGAAGCGGTTCAACTGCTGCTTCGATCCTCCTGTGTATTATACATTCGAGTATTTTGCCACCTGTATCCAACATGCAGAGCGGACTATCGGATGTTGGCTCTTCCGGAGGTTTCTTTCCTTTGGGCAGGAGGACTAAGCTCTGCTGTTTCCACATCGATGGGAACATACCTTACATGAGGCAATTGTTATAAACGTCAAGGTATATTGCAGACGCTGCCTTAATGGCAGCTTTCAGTGCAATATTTGGAATTCCATCTAGGCCCGAAGCTTCCGTATTCCCTACTCTAGAACATGCATCGAACAGCTGACCTTCCATAATGGGTGGAATTTCTTCTGTTTCATATTGCTCTATCTGAGGATGTAGTTGCATTTGGTGAGGAAACAGCGTGGCCACGATTTTGTCTTTGAGTTTGGGACAAGTGGGCGATGGCATCGGCTGGCTTTTCAGATGCGTCATAACTACCTTATACGGTCTGCCCCATAGGTCGTCATCTACCTCAAGAATTAGCTCATTCCAACATCGTCATTTGCTGTCTTTGATGGCTTTGTTTAATCTTTGGCAAGTATTTTTATATACTGCCACCTTTTCCTCATAGTTAGGTATTTTCCTACAGCGTTGTGCTGATCTTTTCGCCTTAAGACACTTTTTACGGAGGTTACTGATGTCTTCGTTCCACCAATGCATCGAAGAAAGCTGGATCATAGCACGTTTCCTAGGCATGGCGGTGTCGCAGGCTTCTGTAATTGTCTTCATCAGGTATTTTGCCATATTTTCAAAATTTTCATTACTAATTAGTTCACTATTGAGAGCCACCATGAAAACTTCAAGGTCAAAAGCTCTTCCAGTGCTTTGTTTGGAGGATACTTCTCACAATAGTGCATAGTGATCACTGGCTGTGTACATAGCTATCACCTCCCAAGAGTAGTTTCCCTTAGACTGCTGGAGACGAAGGTTAGGTCAACGATGGAATTCGCTTCTCCTCGAACAAACGTAGGTTTATCTCCACTGTTGCATATGGTAGGCTGGGCGTGACATAGCAGCTGTAGAAGTAAATTCCCTCAAGTTTTGTTACGACAAAACCGGCTTCATTGTTATTAGAAGAAACTCTGAAAGGTACATCCGCCACAGGCCCAAATCACAGCTTTAGTGGTAATATCTGTTTCCCATGGTTAAGTTGTGAGGTGTCTATATGGCTCCGAAATCAGAACAAGGCGCACGGTCTGCATGAGCAAATCGTGTGCAGCCTCACAGTGATTGAGGTTTAGTAGCAGTATCTTCATAATTGTTTCTTTATTCTCACCTTCTGGAGTGCCTCTTTAAAGACTGGACATCTGCTGCTACCAGCAATGTGGGAACTATTTTCCGTGTTGCCTTTTTCGAGACACAAGACACATCGAGCATCTTTTTTACAGGTGGCAACTTTGTGTCCCACTTCTCCGCAGCTAGTGCAGAGATTGGATCGGTCCACATTGCTCTTACACTTAGCGGCAAGGTGTCCATAGTGCCCACACCTAAAACACTTGGTTGGTTTCTCCACGATTCTTATTCGACAGTTGACCCAGCCAATTCTGATTTTGCCGTGCTCCCCCAAGACCTTCTTCGCTATTGACGCTGCAAGTATCACTGACGCAATCTGTGTACCACCATAGGCCTTGCACAGTGATCTGATGACATCCAGGGTCAGTTCATCATTTTCTTCAGCCACTTTCTGTAGGGTTTCGAGAACATCTTGTTTAGTCGTCATGTCATCGAGGTCTCGTATTTCGATTTCCTCTTGCGGTCCCTTGTTTATAACTTCAGCTTCGTTCCCAAGGAGCTTAGCAATGGTTTTTTGAAGCCCGTGACCTTTGTCTGTGCTCTCTTTGGTAAGGATGATCAACAGATCACCAGTCGCTGTCCTGCGGATTTTATCTACCGTTGAGCTAACTTGCTCATCGGGAACATCTTTCTTGACCTTTCTGAGTATATCCGCAAACTTTTATTTTTCTTTAGGCCGAACAATCAGTGCATTGGACCTCTCCACTAATTGTCCTGGCTTCTTCTTTTGGGATTGCTTCTTCTCTTTTTTTGGATTTGACTGTCTGACTCTCTAATATCTTCTTGTCGGGTGTTTGACTTGTATTTTCAGCGAGTAGGGTGGGTCCTGTTCCCTTCAATTTCTTCGCGTTCTTGCTCCCCGATTCTGGTGATGTCCGCTCTTTTCGTTTAGCCTTCCGAATATCACGTTTTTCTCCAGTGACGGACTCAATATCAGTTTCGAATTTACTGTCTATCGTCGTAGTCGTCTCAGTGACGCTTCGTACACGAGGTGTTGGTGGTTGACTATTGGCGTCAATTTAGTTCGAGACTGGCCTGCGAGTTGGGCATCTTCCAACGTTTTTAGTCTCTTGAAGGCTCTACCAATACTGGCCAGCTTGGTTTTAATCTCCTTATGGACGTTTATTTTAGGTTGGACAAACTCTCTGAGCTCGCTAATTAACTTCTCAAGATGATCCCACGCTTGCGTCCTTTTCATCTCCGCACTTGCGTCTACAGTTGCTTGTTGGGCCTCCTGGCCACTGTTACTTTTTTTATCATTTTGGTTTTTATTATTAGTATTAAGACTTATCATTTTGTTCCCACGAGTACCTAGGGAAATTTCCGTCCACTACAGCAGAGCCCCGGTTGCTGGAGTAAGGCCTCTAAATACGCTTGGGGTTGGACCCGGTACCCCAGGAGAACCGTTTGCGATGCCACTTCCCTGGCGCCATGCAGTCTTCGACACGGTATCTTAACGTCTTAACTTGGGGTGTTTTGTCCGCGGGAGCTATTTTATTGCACTCCTACCCTCCACTCTTGTGAGCAGCGAGCATTCTTCTATCCGCTAGTGGAAACGCGTTCGGTAGCAGTATCACCTCAGCATCGGGGCCCTATGTATGTGTGTGTGCGTGTGTGTGTGTGTGTGCGCGCGTGTATGTGCGTATGTGTGCGTGTGGGTGTGTGTGTGCGTGTGTGTGTGCGTGAGTGTGTAAGCTTGTTAGCGACGCGTAGGCCTAAGCGTGATGATAAGAAAATCATAATTGTAAATATAAGTTGTAGGGACTAAGAATTTATATAAACAATCGTCGATTTCATGTTTTGAATATAATATTACAACTTGTAGGTATATAAGAATAGCAAATAACTTATAAAAATGCTTATAATATCATAGAAATAGTCACTTAAAGTATTGAACTTATGTATCATCGATAATCTGTGTTTCGTAGAAGTTATGTGTAATGTTTAATGTCATATAGGACAATTAGCCTGCTATGTATGTTTTTATAATGTTTATAACGTTGAATAGTGTGTACATAACGTGTTTTTAAGCCGTTTAAGATTGAAATGTTTATTGCTTTATATTTACGATGTTTATCAACCTTTAATGTTGCAATTAGTGTTTTTATATAGGTATTTATGTCCGTAATAACATAAAACAGGTTTTATAGTGATTCAATAAGTGTATTTAGAGATATTAACGATTTATTAGACATTGTACAGAAATAATAATAATAATGTAGATAGGGACAGCAATAGTGCAGCCGCAACGCGTCACCGCGGTTAGCGGGCCATGACCATATTTGGTAATGCGAGAGCAGTAAAGATATAGACGCTATCGCTCCGTCCTGCTCCTACGGTGAGATAAAAGTCTGTCCGTCGGGGCCTACCGGCACACACAGGTGCCACAAACTGAAGACTCAAGACTCAAGAAACAATACTGGAAGAAACAGTACCCAGAAGATAGTACTAAGAAATTGTATATTAAGAAGAGTTATTGTGTCTTGAAGAATACAGCGAAATTTTATTGTGGTATCTGTGTGTCATTGTATCTTCACGAGTTCAACCCGCCAGCGACCCAGTCCTCTCTGCTCCTGTGCTACGTCAGCGCCACGCCTACAAGCAGGCACCTGACTGCGTGTGTACCTTAATGTTTCGTCCTCTTCACACCTAGTAGTTTCGGGTGTGAGCAGGGTCAGTCACACGTAGTGATAGGGGCTCGCACGCACTGGTTTCCAGACAGCTGGTTACAGTAGCGTGTATTCCGCCGTCGGTAATACAGAGTTCGAGGGAATCATTTCCGTCGCGTTCGCACTCTCGGTGCGCGGTCCCGCTCTGTATTGGTTGACGTAGCACATTTGGTAACGGGCAGACGCACGCCCATTTTAGAGCTAATAATTTTCTTTTCGTGTGACAGTAACGTGCCAGTTGTCTTCCGATCAACACGCTACATGTTCTTATCGCATTGTTCTACGGGTACAGTTGGTAATAAAAATGTCTGGTTCATCACGGACAAAATGTTTTACCTAACCAATAGTAGTGCTTTGTAATGCGTCGCAACTCAATTATCAAAATATTAAAACGCTAAATCTAATTATAAATAGATAGATAAATATACACCAATGGGTAACAGAAAAAACAAATAGCAATATGGTATAAAAATCTTCGTCGACCACCTTGCTGCGGTTTAACTTAATTTAAAAATGAAAAAAAAAGGAATTTAAAATAAAATAATTTAATACAAAAATAAAATATTCAAACTATGAAATACCGCGAGCGAATGAGCTCGAAATCAGGACGAGCCAGGTCCCACGGATGCCCAGGTGCCGGGAGGGTATATCAACCCCTAGTGACGTTTCTGGTGCTCTTTTCTCGTAACCGAGAATCCTGTAAATCGTCGGTCCAGAAATTGAGTTTGATGGTAAGTGTCGACCTCTTTCCTGGAGCGAAAGTGAACAGCTCACAACACTCCAAAAGTATACGTAATCATTTTTTTTAATAAAATTATAAGATTGCGTGCCATTAACTCAAACAGGTAATAAATTAACGATAATGAACTTAGGCCAATAAAGTTAAAACACAATGCAAAAATCTGATCAATTACTGGAGAAAATGAAAAGTACTATATATTAAAACACTCACCCATTAAAGGGGTATCCAAATGGTATGAAACAAACAAATCTTGAGAAGATTTAAATGTATAAAAAAAAGTTTCAATAATCCTTTGAGGAGTTCTCTGCTCAACGACGCGACGCGACATCCGAGAAAAGAACGGTCGAGGTGGCCAGCTAAATCACTCACAATTCCTTATAGTGTGGTCAGAATGAAAACTAATTTTGTAACTTTGATCACATATAAATAATTAAGTTATAACTTCCGAGCATAACAAAAAAATAACTTTGAAATATGACCAAAGAAGCTAAGCAAGTTTAGTTATTAAAAAAAAAGTTAAATCCATAATTTATTAAAATATTTTATCAGATATTTAAATTTCGCAAATGAAATTATTTCGTTTAGCGCCTTCTGCACGAATGGTTTAGGAACTATTTGAATATCCAATAAAGAGAGATCAGTGGTTTGATAGGATAATGGTTGGGCCATTTATAGTTTGTAAAAAATAATAGAGGGCGCTAAAATCAAAATCCTTAATAAAAAAATAATATTCCATATTACGGCTTTATAAATGGAATTACTACTCTACAACCATATTATCCTAAAACCTATAGGTAATATATTATTTAGAGAATTGAAAAATATATATTGCTTTACATAACATTGAACAGAAAATGACGGAAATAATAAAATTAATGGAAAGGACGTATACGATTTAGTATTTGTGGTGGTAGTGATATGGAATAATATGTTTAATAAACATGCGTTTCATTAATAGAGCTGTTGATTTATTTTAATTTTGAACATATACGATGTGACAATTTTCGACACAATATAAGTAAAATAACTAGTAGAATTCTCTAGTGTACCTGACTGTACCTCTTGACACGCTTTACGTACACATAGGGCCGCGCGCACAAATGAGTTCGACTGGCTACACGTAATTATGTTCCTTATTGGCAGAGAGTAATATTAAGATAGAAGAGAACTTAGTAGGTTTGGTTGATAATACTACTTAGGCATCACACTAGATACAAAATTACAATGTGGTCCTCACATTAAAACCTTGGCAGGGAAATTAAGCTCCGCTGCATACGCCGTGTTAACTGATATTGCTACTGCTAGGCGCTAGGCTGGTCTGCTTCGCTTACTGCCACAGTTTAATGTCCTACTACGGTGTTCTATTGTGGGGTTCAGCAGCTGAGGTAGATACTATATTTTTATTACAAAAACGGGCAGTTCGAGCAATTTATGATATGGGACCACGCGAATCATTGAGTAATAAGTTTCAAGAATTTAATATGTTATCTTTGCCTTCCCAGTACATCTTGGAAAATATAATGTAACTATGTTTGGTATAATGAAGATAGTTTTGAACTTGTAACTAATAGGCACAATTTCAATACTACAAATAAATATAAAATCTATCTTTTAAATTTAGTCAAATAAATAAAAATTTATTAGATAATTCCGTTAGGTTCTATAATAAACTTCCCAAGCACATTAGCGATGTGCCGGATAATAAGTTCAAGAATCATGTTAAGCTGGTTTTATTGTCGAAGGGGTATTATAGGGTGGCTGATTACGTGAATGATGGTGATGTCTGGATGTGATTCCCTTACTGTACATCTACTGAAAATGATAATAACTGTATGTAATTGAATACTGTAAAAATAATTTAAAAAAAGATAATAAGATGTCGATAAACCCGATCGAGTTTCTCGTCGGTTTTTCTCGATGTCTGGGATGTTTTTCGTACCGGTGGTAGTATTTTGACATTCATAAGTGCCTTCTTAGGACCTAAATAAAAATATTTTAGTTTTGATTTTCATATTTAAAATGTCATTATCCATACAAACTCTACCACATATTTCACAATCTTGGGGGTTGTATTTTTGAGATAACCCCTTCTTAAACGACGTCAGCTTTAGCAAAACAACATCCTGTGCAAATTTCAAATGTATATAATGTACAATGTACATAGTTAGTAGTTTGAGCTGATGATGAACAAAGATGAGTCAGCCAGTCACGGCTAAGCTCTATATTTATATAGTATGTATACTAGGTGAGTAGTGGCACTATTAATGATAGCAGTGTGCGTCTAGTAGTCTTGTAGTACAAGTCTAGGTATGTACTGAGGAATAATACAGAAGTACGGTACTTATAGGTTTGTCTCCATTTCAAATGTTCATATTATAGTACAATGTCGCACCTTGCACGTGACGTCAGAGGTGTGAAGCGCGAGTCCCGAGCGCTCGTGATCTTGACACGCATCGTATTATCTCCGTTGCAATCATACAATATCGTGTAACATTGCTCGTCGAGGCGGCAAGGCGGGGCAGGGCGGGGTGGGGCTGTATCTTTGACAACGAAATAAATATGTATAGAGACTCATTGTCGTGGTGTAACTCACCAGATCTTATTAGATGTAACTGTGAGAGCGTCGTGCGAGCCGCGACCGATGTATCTCCATATAATAATATGTATAATGTATGCAAGTCGCAGTTAACGTTGTCGTATAAAGTTGTATATTATGTAATGAATGCGATGTGTCGCGCTACAGGTGGAGAGAGCGCGGGACTGGCTCGACGAGCTCAGCGACAACACGCAGCAAGTGCGGCGCCTGCATGCCGACCCCACCTTCCACCACAACCAACGTATGTACCCCCACCCACCAGCCACACTACATTATCTATTATACAGTTTACAACACACACACAGTATAGTATACGTTATTTGTCATACTATTCTAATTGTTATATTATTAGTATGTGATGTAAGATGTCCTGCATCTGGCGAGCAATATACTAACTTACTAAGGGTCACAGCCGATAGAGAACACTAAGCAACTATTTATTAGGTCCTTACATATTAAAGTAGCGTTTTGTTGAACTGGACACTTTGACCTCAAATATCTGTCGTTTGGTTAAGAATTGCAAATTCAAATTTTTGATTGGGTCTTTGTGTTTCGTATTTAGTGATTCATTTGTTTTTGCCTCATTTGATTTTTCTTTGGCATCGTTCTTTTCACAAAATAGAAAACTTTAAAATATTGCGTTATTTACGAATATGAGTTCCACCGTACCGTCAGTGCTGCAGAAACAGCTCGAAGGATTAATGATGTGTATGCGGAAGCTAATGTAAAAGAAAGCACGTACGTTTTGGTTCCAACGTTTTCGTTCTGGAAATTTTGACCTACAAAATAAACCCCGTGGACGGCCGGAAAGTCTTGTTTATAATTTAGAATTAAAGGTGATCATCGAAGCGGACCATGTCAGAGTTAGCGGCAGTGATAAAACAAAAGTGAAAAAGCTCGAGAAATGGGTACCGCATGAATTGACTGAAGCACGCCAACAAACACGCACTCAGTGCTGCGTTAGTGAAAGTTAAGCTAAGATCTGGCCAGTCAATTACGGCAGATCTGTATTGTCAACAATTGCATAACATGATGGAAAAACTAGGCGTTAAACAACCGAGACTTGTCAATCTCTCTAGCTCGCTGCTGCTTCAGGACAATGCTAGACCCCATACTTTACGACAGACGGTTTTTAAATTAGAGGAACTGCGGTTGGAATGTCTCCGACACCCACCATACTCCCGGGGCCTTTCTTCAAGAGATTACCATTTTTATCGGTATTTTGACAATTTCTTGCAAGGAAAAAACATCAATTCCGATGAGGCTGTCCAAACAGCCTTGAAAGATTTTATTGATTTTCGCTCCCAAAATCTTCCCAATTAGGGGAATTGTGCTTAGAATATCTCCGATACCCGCCATACTCCCCGGACCTTGTTCCAGCAGATTACCACTTTTTTCGGAATTTGGACAATTTCTTGCAAGGAAAATAAATGCAATTATGATGGAGGCTGTCCAAACCGCCTTCAAAGATTTTATTGATTCTTGCACCCACAATTTTATCAGCAATGGAATCAATGAACTACCTTATAATGGTGAAAGTGCATAGATAATAATGATACATACTTCGATTGATTAAATGTATAATTTCATAATATTTTTTTCGTTTTATTTTTTCCATACATAAGGCTACTTTTATATAAAAGGATCTAGTATTGATTTATTTATGCATTATGCATTTATAAATGCATTATGTATGTACATTTGTTCTTATATGGTAAATTATCCGAGTACATGGACCCTGAACAGAGTATGACCAATTATTAATTAATTTTTTTCAAAGTAATATTTCTACATTTTTATTTACCTATATACATAGTTTGTTTCTTTCATTGCCATACATTCGTACATTATGGAAATGAAAACAATTAAAAGATTTGTATTTGCTCCATTAAATGTTTTACCTGTGTCCTGTATGGATTTATGTACGTGATTCTGTTTAGATACAATGAGAGTTGTGCCGATTATGACTTTGGTCAACTAGCCGACTAGCCGATTAGTTGGTTGTAAAGAGGCCGACGCTTCGTTTATAGCTGATTCGCGCACAAGTTGCAACTGCCGCCTGCGAGAGTCTCGGAACATGTTTTGTGTTCATTAAAGTGAACGAGTTGAATTAAAATTTAATCATGTCAAAAAGAAAGTGATTCTCGTAAAGTCAAACGTAACCAATGTCAAATAATAATTTCTTGTAGTGTGCAGGGAAATCAGCAAATACTACAAGTATGAACAACCACATTAAATACAGACATCCAACCCTGATACCTGAGTTGGGTTTAGCGATGAAATGTTCGACCACAGACGATTCCTCCTAGTAGCAAATCTAAGCAGAACTACCCACAACAGTGCCTACTCCGTCAACTACAGTGTCATCCAATCCAATCCAACGAGGTATTGAAGATAGTTTTGCTGAACAATGGTCACTTGAAAACTCGAAATCAAGAGACATCAATATTGCGATAGGTGAGATGATTGCACTTGACAACCATCCGTTGTTAATTGTTGAAAATACTAGCTTTAGAAACTTGATGTGAATAGTTAAGCCAAAATATAACCGGGCAGAAAGTATTTCACAGAGAACATTGTTCCTCAACTTTAGGAAGAGACTATAATCTGAAATACGAAGAGGAGTGATGAGTGCAGCTGCAAATTAATTCACTACTGACATGTGAATAAACAAAATAACAAAGAAAGTTTTTTGAGTTTTACAGCTCTCTGGTTTGACCATAATAGTTTCAAATATCATCACACAGTATTGCAAATGAAACATTTTCCTGAAACACACACCGCCAATAATATAAAAAATTGTTTAGAAGAAATTCCAACTTTGTGGGATATACATACGATCAAAACTCACGCCGTTGTACGAGATAACGCGACAGCAGAAATGTGAGGAAAGCTATCAACAATTAAGCAAGTAATTTAAGAAACTGATTACCAAAGGAACGGTTGGTTTGCTTTACATTTCAAAATGTGTAAGACTAATTATAAAATAAAAATATTCATAAGCAACCAAGTTTTATATTTAATGTAATTCCCCCTACATATATTTTGTTGAGAAATACATACAAAGTAAGAAGCCGGATAGTCGGACGATTACCGATTTTATTATCGATTATATTAACGACTAATATTATCGGATTGGGAAAGAGATGTAGCCTTCGACACTATTATAGAGCAAGTATCAATCACAATAAATTTAGGTGAAGACGGCGAGTCTTCAGACGAAAGTTCCATGTCGGAAGACTACTAATAATAAACAAATATGTATAAATATTCATCTGGTTGTTTTAATTTTCGTATACAAACCCCTTAATATAGCCATTGATTTATTTTGAAAAAGATTCTGTTTAATTTATAATATTTTATTGATATTTGAGTGAATTCGTTTTACCGATACTGATTTATATATCATGTATAATATTATTACAGCGAATACATTCCATCTCATCACTAGTTACGATAGAATGTAACTAAATTTAACACGATTAACAATTATCATTTTTTTGGAAAACCTCTTACATTTACGGTAGTATAATTGTTGCGGACAGCGAGCGGGGCAAGCGAATAACGATAGTCTAATAGTATAGAATGAACAAATAAATGAAATAATACGTATTAGGAATAAGGTTTATAAATACGTGTTAGGAATAGATATAATAATATGAACTGAATATGTGTGAATATGTGTATTTTAAAACGATTAGAATAAGAATATAGCTAGTTGTAAGTTTAAATGTATAAATTTCACTAGTTGTAAGGATGAACCATGCCAGACTCGGAACACCTGGCATGGTGACTCATGGTACCGCCGAGAGCGCGCACACAGGGCCTGCGCGCTCATTGGCTGAGCGACGGCCCGCACGGATACATCGCACGACCGGTTGCGAGGCAAAGGGCGAGGTTAAATATAGCGGAGAGGGCGGCAGTACTACGATCAGTTCGAGAAACACCACAACACCAGCAACAGCAAGCAGCGAATCTACAAGCAAACTACAGTCAAGAACGTTATTAAGAAACCACATTGTTACTACGAACTACTGTAACTTTGTAAGAAACAAGAATAAAACAAGCGCTATTAATTTAACACACATTAAAATATTGTGGACGTCTTTTTATTCACAATAATAATATTTGTAAGAAGTCATAATTAAGATAATGTAAAAACATAACGTAGTTACAATATTTATTTTTGAACTCTATTTAAAGTTTACTTTTACGTAATTTGGAACAGTTACGTTCTAAAGCAGCTGTCAAAAAGTGGTTAACCTGGTGGACGAGGTATAGTCGGCACATCTCAGTTATAATGTAACATTAGTTTCAATCTCATTAGGTACCTACGAGGTCAGTTATTGATAAGCAAAAACTTCAACCGGTCTGGATCTCGCTGTGGTGGTCCCCGAATAAGGTGAGCGGTTTCGCTTGTTACAGAGCTGCAGGAGCAGTTGGAGGCGGCGGTGTCAGCGAGCGCGGCGCTCGGCGGCCGGCTGGGTCCCGCGCTGCGCCGGCTCGAGGAGCTCGCCGGGGGCGGGGGCACGGCGGGGAGGGTCGCGCGCCTGCAGTATCTGTGTCTGCGGCGGCGGTACGCGGAGGCGCTGCACGCACACCACGCCGCACTCGACGCGCTGCGGGACCAGCGCCTGCATCTCCTGCACGCACAGATTAAACTCAGTGAGTATACACGCACACGCATGAACGAATGATGTCTACTCACACGCTGGCGATAACTGCTAACAGTTAAAGCCAACAAGCAGTCTCACGTCCGCTCGTACAAATACAAGCCAAAATGAAAAGTAAACGCACGAATCTCAAGTGAGTCAATTGTATTGATTCATTGCAATCACATCCATCTCGGCACGAACTAAACAGTGCTCTACGTGATAATATCCTTGCCGTAGTGTGAAGCTGTGGTGTTGCCTCCCGGCTTGACTTACAGCGACGACTGGCGATGGATTGTAGATCCTTCGATGTGACTGCTGATGTTGTTGTTGTGTTGCATTGTGCATCAGGTAATGTGTCGTTCGTCACTTTGCGGTGCTACAATTACCGAAGCCACCAAACACTATAAAAAAATCGTAATAGGAAAGATTGAAAAGTTAAAGAGGGACTCAGTTTTTAAGACTGCCCGACCTTTCCCGTTAGTATCTTTAGTAAAAGCAATCTAATTTCGATTGATACTTTTTTAAATTTATAATTTTACTTTGGTTCTTTAAATGAAGACATGATTATTTAAACAGATAATTTGTTCATTTATTATTCGAATAACATTCACAAGAAAGGAATAAGAATTATTTATTGTTTCTCTTAAAATAGTACAATCAAAAAGCAAAAATATAAAAAAGAATTCATTAAAAACATAAAATATTAATAGCAAAATGGAGAAAAAAGAAAACTATGTGACAACAAGATTTGGCATCAGCATAAGTCGCTTGTGATGAAAGTCATCAGGCGACGCTGTGTTTCAGACAAACCTTTGTATTTAGCGGAATCATTGAAATACCTATAATAGTCGCATTTAAAATATTAGCGCTCAATTGAATTTATCATCTGCTTTCTTTTGCTGCATTTGACCACATATATGCAGATGACATCCAGCTGACGTAACGTATTTCAAATACGATGACCTTGTGTCATATGTCCGCAAGATATAAGAGGATTTTAATAGAGTGTTCCATTAGTACGATGTTGTTAGTGATTAATCTTTAAAATTTAATTCGTAAGAGCGTGGGTTCGAATACCACAATAAGTCTCCGCTTTCGATGAAGGAAAATATCGTGAATGCGTGGCGTGATTAAACATAGTGTTTACGCACTCTTTATTAATCGGCTAGCTAGCAGCTGGCTACCGTCCTTAGGTTGAAATTCGAACACGAAGTAGTGTGTTCCGATAGTGTTCTATCTGTAGACTTAAGATTAAATGAGATTTTGTTTAAATGCCTAACTCTATACGTGATTATAAAACAAAGTCAACGTTGCAATTTAAATCATAATTAATAAGCTCGCATTATGCTTTTTACCGGACCGCGAAAAAGAAGGGTTATGTTTTGCGAGCATATCTCTTTGGAACGCTCTGTAGCCTAAACGTCTTGATGTATTTCAGAATACGAGGTCGTTAGATTCGTCTTAATTGTGGGAGTGACATAGGCTATATCATTTTACACGATTGTTAAATTCCAAAGATGGAATGAAATAAAGGTACACAGTAGAGAGTGAACGCTTACCTACTGTTAATATCATCAACATGCGTAACTCCTGAAGCAGTAGAGCTGGATCGTTTTATAGTTCTGTTGTTTACTTGTCTTCAGCTAACCTCGAGATCTCGGAGGACGAGTGCGAGGCTCTGCTCGACTCCAACAACATCTCGCTCTTCGTGGACAACGTAAGTTTATTACTACCTCACCTCACTTTACCTCACTACTCTTCTCTTTTGTATTAAAACTTAATAATACTAATCTAGATATCTATACAATTATATAAAAGACTTTGTCTTGACTGACTCAACATCGCAGAGCCAGTAAAGCCCAAACTACTAAGAGAGGACTGTATTGAATACTAACTTTCTCAAGGCAGTTTCTTACAAGTAAATTATATAAACTGTATATCGTGTTTGTAGATTAACAATATATAAAATAAAATAAATGTATGCGAGCGAGGCCACGGCTAGCAAGCTAGTTGTTTATTTTGTTAAACCTGACTCTGGCTATGGGACTATAGGACATACTGTCCAGCACCAGGGACTTAAACCTATAAACTATAAACAGAGACACGTAGGTAGTTAGTTCACTTAATAATAAATAAGTAATTATTTGTATATATGTAAAGAAAACACTCATATACGAGCGCTTTTCTTAAGTTTTTGTTTCTTCTGCGTTATCTTTGGAAAGTTACTAGATGTCAAAAGTGACGTCGAACGGGACGTCATATATTTTTTAAAACAAAATGATATGTTTGTGTACAGAAAACTCTCATATAAATAATTTATATTGTATAACTGTAAGAGTATAAAAATACTTGAAATAAAGGCTTCAAATGTTGTTTCCTGTCTTTACAAGTGAGTGTATCTTTTGTTAAAGAGAAAATGTAATAGGTTAATTGTTTTGAATATTGTTTATATAATAAAACCTGTGTTTACAGAACAACGCAATTACGTCTTTGTTTCATTTTATAAATTAATATCATTATATATATCTGTACATTTCTTGCGTTTTGAAAGATAATCTGTCACAACTTAAGTTGAAAACATTCTTGAAATAAAGTTATATGTTGATGATTGAAACATTGGTTATAAGTTTATAAATCTTAACAACATCCAGTAATATATAAAAAAATATTTTGTGAAACATTGATTGCAAATTCAACGACTTTACAATTAAATACAGAATTATTTATTAGCGCGAATAACATCATCTTTTTATAACAAACAATCTTTTTATAATGATAACACAGTATATATATTGAAACGCATTTGTACGATCGTGCGTGCGTGCATGCGTGCGTGCGGTAGTGAGCCACAGTATGAACACGCAGGTCCGCGCGGAGACGGCGGCGGCGCGCGGCGCACTGCGCGCAGTCGAGGCACGACACGAGGAGTTGACGCGCGTGGAGGCGGCTCTGCGCGACGTGCGCGACCTCTTCCAGCAGCTGGCGACGCTGGTTGTGCTGCAGCAGGACCACATAGACCGCGTCGAGTACTACGCGCTGCAGACCACGCACCACGTCGAGGCTGGCGGACAGGACTTGCTCAAGGGCACCGTGATCCGGACCAAAACCAGGAGGGTACGAGAAACAACTGCCTTAAACTTAAACTACCTGTGCCCTATGGTTACATATGTAGTCTATTATAATTGTTCTCACTTCCCGCAAGTATAAATTCTTAATAATCTCTAATTCTTAATTATCTCCTAAACTATGCGTCCAAATAACATGATATAAAGAGCAAAATGTAACTTCATAAAATTGTCTTTATGATGAAAGAGGCCCTGAAGCCGTTGCGGCTTTGACAGCTTCACCAAACTTGTATACTGTAAAAAAAGTTTTATGTAGTATTTATAAAACTTCGCGCGGCGCCGCCCATGTCATAACGAACACGCAGAGACCTATTTTTAACATTAAATTATTAATAACGAAGATAAAGGTCTGGACGTTAGAACCTTTTGATTGGAAATTTCCTGCTCTTATATATATCAATAGTTTGGGGATTATTAGTGAAAAACTAAATAGGTACCTACCTGATTTTTTCATCTTAATAATAATTGCAATTTTTTATGTCTTGTAAAATCATTAAAGTACAATTTTCTAGACTTCATTCCAAATCTAATGAGCTATCGCTCATATAGCTCTAGGAGCTTTATCAAGACTGAACTACTAGACTAGAAATTGAAAATTAATTTGTTCACAAAAAAGATTTTAAATAATATATTTAATGAACGTTAATGTTTATTTTCCAGAAGAAGATGAGTCTGCTGGTCTGCCTCGCGGCGGGCTTCCTGCTTGTCTTGCTCGTGCTGGTGTTCACGTAGCGCACTAGCGCCATCTTGTGTTGTGATAAACGCTATTACTATTTACTTAAGACTTTTATAATATAAATATAGCAATTAATATTTTAAAAATTAACTCAATAATATACGTATTCATTTGCCAAATATACTGAGAATAAATGTGAAGTCGATCGTGTTGTGATTAGTAAAATGTTAAGTTCCCTGTGGGGTGGGTGGTGGGGGGAGGGGCAGTGCTACCTGCTAACATTGCATGCGATGCAAACCCACAGACATCGATGAACGAACCTAGTCATGTACATAATGTTCCAATATAAATTATTAGGTAATGTTTCATTGTAGTGTTTTATTTTACAATGTCAATAAATAATTTAATAATGTGTTCGATTGTTTTTATTGACTTTCACATGATAACAACCAAATATAATAATATTAGGTCCTTACAGTATGAAATTAGCGCTTTATATGGAAAAGTAAAGCTAAAAAAATATTATGAAATCATACATTTAATCAATCGAAGTATGTATATCTATGCAATTTCTCCTTTTTATACGTAGTTCATCGATTCCCATTTGTAATCCACCTTCGATATGAGTCACATCTGATTCTTGACGCGATGCTTCTGAATTCTTGATTGGCTTCCAGGGATTCACCGTAGGGGTCGAATAAAAATCGATGTTTGCTATTTAGATGCGGAGAATACTTGTTTCCCGAGTGATTTCTTGAATTGAACTGATTTTGGCACCCCTGACCCCGCTTCGCATCTACCGGCCCGTTTTATGCCGCTCTACACCTATCGGCGTGAACCGTTGGCGCGCACAGTGAAAGAGCAGGACGCACTACTATCAGAGCGGGATGGCGATACTATACGGCGCGCAACTTATTCTATTTTACTTAAACTTACAACTAAGATTACAAGTTACATGATTTGTAAACACTAACTATTACATACAGTAATTGTAACTATCTATTTATCATTTATTATTCTACTATTTACTACACAAACATGACCTACGATTTACAAAACTATTTTATATCTATCCATTAGTATAAAATGTCGCGAACACCATTGATGAAAAAATTTTGGGAGCGAAAATCAATAAAATCTTTCAAGGCTGTTTGGACCGCCTCATCGGAATTGATGTTTTTTCCTTGCAAGAAATTGTCAAAATACCGATAAAAATGGTAATCTGTTGAAGAAAGGCCCCGGGAGTATGGTGGGTGTCGGAGACATTCCAACCGCAGTTCCTCTAATTTAACGACCGTCTGTCGTAAAATATGGAGTCTAGCGTTGTCTTGAAACAGCAGTGAACTAGAGAGTTTGACCAGTATCGGTTATTTAACGGCTAGATTTTCCGTCATGGTTTGCAATTATTGACGATCCAGATCTGCCGTTATCGTCTGGCCAAATATTAGGAAGCTGTAGTGTATGATACCAGTACTGGTCCACCAAACACGGTGGGTGTTTGTACCTTTTTCTGAGTGAAGTTTCGCTTGGAACAGGATTTGGCCAGTTCTTTTGGGTTCACCCACTGTGATGAGCGTTTCCAATTGTCGTAAAGGATCCATTTTTCGTCATAAGTAATAATATGATTCGAAATTCCTTCATTGTGACGGTTGGGTAATGTAATGCAGCACTCAATGCGAGTTTGTTCGTGTGCTTCAGTCAATTCACGTGGTACCCATTTCTCGAGCTTGTTTACTTTTCCAATTTGTTTAAAGTGAATTAAAATTGTTTTATCACTCACACCGAAGCCTGCCGCTAACTCTGACGTGGTTTGCGATGGATCCGCTTCCACGATCATCTTTAATTCTTTATTATAAACTAGAGTCTCCGGCGGGGCACGGGGTTTATTTTGTAGGTCAAAATTTCAGAACGAAAACGTTGGAACCAACAACGTACCGTGCGCTCTTTTACAGAAGCTTCCTCATACACATTATTAATCCTTCGAGCTAAATAGCTCACAGAAACTGCAGCGCTGATGCCACGGTGGAACTCACATTCTTAAATAACGCGACAGTTTTCCATTTTGTGAAAAGAACGATGTCAAAGAAAAATCAAATGGTGCGAAACAAGTGAATCACTAAATACGAAACACCAATACACAGTCCTGAATTTGAAATAAATTTGAATTTGGAATTCCTAACCAAATACAATGATATTTGAGATCAAAGTGGCAAGTTCAACAAAACGTCAATTTCATATGTAACGACTTTATAATTGTTCAGTCAATTAGTGAATAATTCGTGACCGTTGGGTTTACTCCATTAATACACGTAAAAACTTAGTCAAGTTAGATTTTGTCAAAGTTCAGCACAATGATAATACTAGAAATAGAGATTAATTAGTCGTACCGTGTTTTAGACTAAGTAAGTCCAATAAAAGTTTTTTAGGTAATAGTGTCAGGTTTTATAATAAGATCCCGAAGCACATTACTGATTTACCGGACAATAAGTTCAAGGACCATGTCAAGCAAGTTTTACTGTCAAAAGGTTATTATAGGATGGATCATTATTTGAATGATAGTGATGTCTGGAAGTGACTCCCTCTCTGTGCATCCACTAAATTATTATTATTGTACCTGTTATAATAACACTTTTGTGGTGTGCCGAAACAACTTCCGCTACAATATAATTGAGACCGGATATATCGATTGATAACTGAAGTCGTTTTGTACAGGATGGGCCAAGAAAGGCGTACAACTTTAAAAACACTCTTGCGTTTGAACCTTATGAGCGGGAGCTGCGCGGGTGGTGGATTACATGACGTAAATCAGTGTTTGAAGGAAAGTGTGATTCGATCATGGGTCAGAAAGTTCGACTCTCAAACAGAAGCCTGCGGGACGCCCAAGGTCAACAAAAACGGAAGACACAATTGAACAAGTTAGAGCTTCAGTTCAACGTAATCCTGGTCTATTGACTCGCAATCAATCAGCCGAACTTGTGGTATCCAGAACTTCTTTGCGTCGCATTTTGTTGAAAGATTTGAATTTGCTCCCGTATAAAATTCAAGTTGTGCAAGAATTACTGCCAAATGACCTAATTTTACAACAAGCCTTTGTTGAAACAATGTTGGAACGCTTTCAAAGTTTCAACAATATTCTGTTCCCCGACGACGCCCATTTTCACTTAAATGGGCATGTCAATAAACAGAATTGCCGTTACTGGGCTGCAGAGAACCCACGTGTAAAACATCAAAAGCCTCGTATTCGCCGAAAGTAACCGCTTGGGCGGCCATATCAGCACACGGAATTATCGGACCCTATTTCTTTGAAAATCAACAAAGGCAATCTGTCACTGTAAATTCCGACCGATACATAGCTACGTTAAAGGATTTTTTCTTTTCGCAACTGCAACAATTTGAAGCCTATAATCGTGCGACGTGGCTTCAACAAGACGTGTGACATGCCATACATCTAACGTCACCGGACTTTTTCATGTGGGTATCCCTGAAAAGTAGAGTCTACTCCAATAACCCAGCCACGATTAACCAGTTGAAGATGTGCAATGTGTCAGCGAGTTTTTACCAATTTGAGGTTCAGATTCGAGGAATGTTTGCAGCGGGATGGTGAACACCTGAATGATGTAATTTTTAAGAAATAAATTTCCCAGATGTCTATTTTAATTGAAATAAAGATGCGTATGTGTATAGTGTTTTGTTTTGTTTAAATTGTTTTTTAAAATTCGCAAATCTTTCTGGCCCATCCTGTTGGGGAGCGAATCATGAAGCCTACCTTAGGATCGATCTGGCATCCTTCGGGAATGTGTGATCAGCGTGGTCTTCTGTGGGCGGGCGCCCGGCGCAGTCCGCGCCTGGTGTAGCTATTTCAATGGGATTCAGCGCGATACGCAGGGTGAATTCTTGTCCATAGGCTGGGTGTCTGATGCTTTCACTCTCACTCACACTATAATCTTTCCACTCGCGACAATTAGTAGGTATTTTAGGTGGGTTTCTTCCAAGCCATGTAATGGCGTCGGGCACGATATAAGCACTTGTATATTGGTGATGCGAGGCATACAAAAGATACACGTCTCGACTCAGTGGTGGTTGCCGGACGAACTACGACACCAACATCGCCTGCCCTTGTAATGCGAGGGCGCATCATGCGGTTGCGGCCAATCACAGCTTGAGATGGTTATCCAATTTTGGACAACCTGACTCGCCCGTACCAACATCAGAAAAGTAATACTTGTCTATATGTAGTCACGTTGAGAAACTAATCACAATGAAATTGTGCAACTAAGTATTATGATATAATAAGAAAATTGTTTTGGTACGAAACACATCCTGTATTTAATAAGGTTTGTTTGAAGCCGACATTCGTCCTTCCTGCGCTTTAGTTTGCCCTCAAACTAATATTTAAAAACATTTAATTTTTATCAATATCGAATTTTTTAAATGTCGTTTTTTCCTATATCTTGTATTGATGTCTATACCTATATTATATATTTATATATTGATCTATATAGTATATTGATGTCTATACATCAATGTGTTTTATATCGATTCGGCCTTCCTGTACTTTAGTTTGCCCTCAAACTAAAATTTATAAAAAATAATCATTATCAATCTCCATTAATCTAGTTTTTATCAGTCTTGATCAACCCAATCTCCATTAGTCCTATCAGTCTACATCACTTCGATATCCATCATTCTACATCACTCTAATCTCCATCAGTCTGCATCACTTCAATCTCCATTTGTCTCCATCAATCTCCAGTGTTGTATGAATGTCAATCACTTCATTGTCTTGTATCGACATCAATCTGTTCATCGCCTTACATCGAAATCAATCTCGTCAATCTATTAACATCGATCCATTCAATATCTATGTATATGGATATGTTCAATGTATATATGTAGAAACAATATAAAATATAAATCTCAATTTCTATATACTTCAAAACCAATCACTTCTTGGAAGCTATACTAAATCAAGACAGCCTTGAACCAATCAATTTTCAAGGACTTACGTCCATTCTTCTTCCGACATCGTTCTTGCCGGTGCGACAGTCGTCATGGTCGTCAGCCATCACGACCAAACGGCCATCAGTCACCACGGTCAGATGGTAATCACGGCAATCACGGCCAGGCGGTCATTATGCGTATTTTTTTTTCAAATGAAAATTAAACAAACTAGTCAGTTATGCTCGAGGAAAGAAGTCTTGGTCTGTCCCACTTCTCACATATATACTGAAATAAGAAGCATAATATCACAGGCTTAGTATTAGAGAAACAACGTAACGTATTCACACTTTTATTCCTTGTTCGATACTGTTTTTAACATGATTCAATAATCCTTTTATAATACAACTAGATGTGCCCCACGATTTCAACCGTGTTAATTATATCAGACAAATACCGCGCCGCCATAGCCCCCGTGTATCTATCATAATTGTTCTTCTCGTAAGTACAAACTATATTAATTTTTGATTATCTTCTAAACTTTGTATCCAAATAATAATAATAATAGCCTTTTATTTTCTGAAACTTATACTAGTACATATTTTTTATTCAAAAAAACTTCATCGACAACCGCTTCAGCTTGTCCTAAGACATAGGCCTCTTCCAGCGACTTCTACAGGTTCCTTTGTTTAGCAGCCCTCATCCACGTTCCTCCTGCTACCTTTTTTAAATCGTCTGCCCATCTAATTTGCGGTCTTCCTTTTTTTCTCCTCCCATCTCTTGGATACCACTCTACAATATATTTTGTCCATTTTACTAAACTTTGTCGAAGCATATGTCCTGTCCAACGCCCTTTTTGTTGTTTTATTATTTGTGATATTTTAATTGTTTTTGATATTTTTTTGATGGTAGTTATTCTTATCTTATCTTTCAATTTTATGTTTAATATTTTTCTTTCTATATTGTTTTGGCATACTTCTAGTTTTTATAATTTTTTTGTGTTAAATCCCAAGATTGACATCCATAAGTCATTATAGGTATAATACACGTATTAAATACTTTAAACTTATTTTTTGTTGGTATTTCTTCAGCTTTCATAACTTCTTTAAGTGACCAGAATTTTTTCCAAGAGTTATTTATTCTTCTTTCAATTTCTTTATTTGTTTGATCTAGTGGTGAAATAATTTGACCCAAATATACATATTCTTCGACGAACTCAATAACATTGTCATTTAATTTTATTTCTACCGATAACTAATTTTGAGGACTGTTTGTCATGATCTTTGTTTTAGTTGTATTCATAGTGAGTCCGACTTTTTTGCTTTGAGCGTCTAATTCTTGTAACATTACTTGTAAGGTTCCAGGATTATCTGTTAAAAGAATGACATCATCTGCGAACCTTAAATGATTTAGATGTCTATCATTTATATTTAAGCCATATTCATTCCAGTTTTATTGTCTCATGACGTTTTCGAACACTGCTGAAAAGATCTTTGGTGACAAGGGATCATCTTGTCGAACTCCTCTTTTTATATCAAATTCTTCTCCGGTTTTCTCTAGTTGTATTTTTGCTTTATTATTATTGTATATATTTTTGATAATTCTAATCAATTTCCGTGGGACCCCTTGGTCACAAAGTTCTCTCCAAATTTCATTGTGTTTGAGTGTATCAAAAGCTTTATTGTAATCAATAAAGGCTATATAATATTCTTTTCCGTATTCTTTGAATTTTTCCATTATATGTTTTATTACTAAAATATGATCTATGGTGGAGAAATGCTTACGGAAATCCGCTTGCTCTGGAGGTTGATTTTCTTCAAATATTTTTGTTTTACGTCCAAGCACTAATTTGGAAAATATTTTATAGGTATTGGCCATTAAACTAATGGGTCGATAATTATTAATTTGATTTTTTTCACCTGTTTTATGTAGGAGAACTATAGTGGATTTTGTCCATTGGTCTGGTATTTATTCTGTTTTTAAGATTTCAATTGAATAGGTTTGTAATCGGATTTCATATAACATCCAAATAGCATACTTTAAAAAGCAAAATTTTACTTTATAAAATTGTCGTTATGGTGAAGTAACTTTTGTTTGTAAGGATCAATATGTCATGTTTAGAAATAGTGCTTATAAATCACTTTTTAATTTGCAACAAATCTTTGTCTCAAAATACCTTATTGTGGCTTATGAATAAGAGATAGATATATGTTATCGCTGACTTTTTTAAATATACTTAGAACCAATATTCTTGTAGAACATTGTATTTCCGTATCATTAACGATTATGCCACCAGCATCAGCAGCACTTAAAGCAGTTCGGGAGAGCCTCGACTTCCGATTTGCGTAACAAAAATCAATATTTAAGGATTTCTGAAAATTGTAGCCTAATCTTAAATAGCATAAGCTTCGAAAGTCTGGCTATCATATAGAAAAAGGATTTTTTGAATCCGACTGGTAATTCCAGAGATTAGCGTGTTTAAACAAACAAACAAACAAAAAAACCTATTCCGCTTTATTATATTAGTATAGATAGATAGATTTCTGTTTAGCACAATTATGCACAGATGGCGCGGGCGTGCCGAAACAACTTCGGCTACAATATAATTCAAACCGGATACACCGATTGATAACGGCAGTCGTTTTATATATTAAATATGTTTTGTATGAAGCCAACAATAGAACCTATTGTTTTAGAAGCAATGCAGATGGTTCAGCGGTAGCGTGTACGGACTCCGCGTCGATCGACGCGAGTTCTAATCCCTCAGCTTTCGGGATGGAAAACATTGTGATGAAGCCGTAGCATGGTGGGAGGTTCTAATGTCCGCTTGGCAGCCGGCAGCCGACAGCGTAGTGTTAGGAAGCGCGCGCGCATCGACGCGATCTTATCTATATAAGTTGAGGTAATCACTCGCACGTTGCTTAATCTAAACGTAACTGAAATTGAAGTTAATGTATAATTTTATAATATGACATATTTTTCAATATTTAGTAATTTCCGATAACGCTATAATCAGTTTTATCATATCGATTATGTACTGTCGTTATTATCAGTATTTACCTGACTGCGAAAAAGGAGGGTTATATTTTTCGAGCATATTATTTTATTTATTATTTGGTAAGACACACTAGCAGCTAATTAGCTGATGCGTGCGTATCAAATAGCTTGGAGATATCTTCCTTGTCCAATCTGCTCTTAAAGGAAGTTATGGTAAGAGCCATCACAACTTTATCTGGAAGTTTGTTCCATGCTGTGACCACTCTGTTAGGCAAGAAATGCTTCATTGGGTTTCTTTTTGCTGGGAATTCCCAAAGTTTCAAGGGATGACCTCGTAGGTGTTTATTTTCATTTGACTTAAACATATCTTTAAGGCTGGGCACATCGTAATAATTAGTGAGGATTTTATAAGTTTCGATTAACCTGCCTCTTTGTCTACGCTGTTCTAGTGTGGTAAGGCCAAGGTTTATGAGGCGCTGTTCATAGGGTAAGTTACGCATTGCATACACCATCTTAGTAGCCCTTCTCTGTACATTATCAATGAGCTTAATGTCTTTTTTGAAGTAGGGATCCCAGATAATATAAGCATGTTCAAGAAGTGGTCTTATATAGGTCTTGTATAACTTTATAAAAGTTTTAGCTGTTGCCTTGCGAATGATATAAAGGATCGAATTAGTTTTCTTCACAACCCCAAGCACATGAGTTCCCCATTTAAGATCTTTGGATACTGTAACTCCCAAGTCCCTTTGTGTTTCAACTGCGGTTAATTGCTCACCACTAAGATAGTATACCTGACAAGGATTATTACTACCAATGTGTAGCACGGAGCACTTATTCACATTTAAAGTTAGAAGCCAGTCATGAGTCCACTTAAAAATCGCATTAAGGTCATTCTGTATAGCTTGCCAGTTGCTTCGAGGGTTAGCAAAAAATTTGGTATCATCAGCAAAAAGCGAAAAAGGTAGTTGCAGAGTATTTTTCAAGTCTGAGAGGTACAAGATAAAGAGCAATGGACCAAGCACCGAACCTTGAGGAACGCCACTGAGGACACTTCGCGGATCGGACATGACTTCGCCAATGCGCACCCGAAACGTTCTACCAGAAAGGAAGTCGCATATCCAGGCTAAAATGCTCCCACGTATGCCAAGGTGTTCCTATTTGCGTATGAGGCGTTTCAGAGGAACACGGTCGAATGCCTTCTCATAATCCAAGTAAACGATATCTGTTGTCTGTCCATTACTATGGTTCCGTGTCCACTCGTTTAAGCAATTTAGTAAATTGGTTGTAACAGATCGTTTTGGGATGAAACCATGCTGCTCATCCAGGGTAATCTTTTCATGTATTAGAAATTCTCTTATGTGGCAAGCTATCATCTTCTCCATGATTTTGCACAATACACTGGTCAAACTTATGTATGTATATGTATATGTATGTATTATCTCTTTGGCACGCTCTGTAACCAAACGACTTGTTGGATTTTAGGTCGTTAGATTCGTCTTGATTGTGGAAGTGACATAGGCTATATATGTTTAGCGACATCTACATAGCGACACATAGCGACATCTATCGAGCCACATACGACGCATCCTCCATCGCGCTATAGAAATTAACTCTTCAATTGAGTATATATACAAGAACCCGACTACAACCGTTGACCAAGTCCGGTGAAGCTGTAAAGGCCGCAGCGGCTCTGTTTTTGGATAGGGCCCCTAAGGCTAACAGTGTAGTCAGTTAAAAAAAAAAAAAAAACAACCTTTGGGCAGATGCCTGCCAGACTTAACTCCCGTCTGGTCGGAGGATCCTCCCTTTTCTATGGCGGATGAGGAACTTTACCCTCCCTTTATCACTTCTGCTAAATATGTATTATTATAATATTTAAGTACGACGACTGGGAATCAAACAAAAAGTAGAAATAGAAAATTTTATTTTTTTGTAGTCGTGTTTTCTTTCCTTTATAATAATTAAATTTTAAAATGGCAAAATGTTTTCATTATAATACATACACATATACGACGAGGCGCTGACATTAAAGGAACACGCGTATCCGATTACATGATTTTAAAGATATTTTAATTTTTCAAGTTTACTCTTAAATAATCGATTATCATATAAAACCCCAGGGAATTTTATGTATGTACTAAAACTCAGCCTCGCGGAGTACCTACATCACGTTTAATTTTAGTTAATTATATAAACCGCGTCGTATACTTGCGGTCTCTTTCGACGTTGCAAAGGCACCTGGTCTGCTAGTACACATGTCGCGATGTATCACGAATATAAAATAATGTGAGTAAAAATATCGTGAATATATATAATACTTCGACGAATATAAAATAATGTGGGTAGAAAACTCGTGCCGGCGCTATATAAACAGGCATCTTGGTCGGAGTTCAGTTGCCAGGCCGCCTGCGGGCACCAATAACATGACAGTGTTGATTCCCATCTTATATTAACAGATATAGTTATGTCAGTTAGTTTAACGATACATCAGACTGTCTGCTGACAGAGACATAGAACAATCAGTTACAATATGACCAGTCTCAGTATGTATAATGTACTCTGTGATAACCAGATGGATATAGTTTAACTGGAAGGTTAGTTTTACCAGATGATTGGTAAAACCACAGAATAGTTCAGTCAGTATCAGATATCAGTTGCAACTTAGTTAACCGAGGTACTATATGAATTACCAGGCTGCCTGCGGGGTGGCAAACGGTCACAGTTCAATGTATGTGTTAAGCATAACCATTTCAGATGTCAGTTAAAGTTACAGATTAGTTGCCAGGCTGCCTGCGGTGCAGTAATCAGTCACAGTTCAATGTATGTGTTAAGCATAACCATTTCAGATGTATGTTAACGTTACAGATAAGTTGCCAGGCTGCCTGCGGGGCAGTAATCAGTCACAGTTCAATGTATGTGTTAAGCATAACCATTTCAGATGTATGTTAACGTTACAGATTAGTTGCCAGGCTGCCTGCGGGGCAGTAATCAGTCACAGTTCAATGTATGTGTTAAGCATAACCATTTCAGATGTATGTTAACGTTACAGATTAGTTGCCAGGCTGCCTGCGGGACAGTAATCAGTCACAGTTCAATGTATGTGTTAAGCATAACCATTACAGTAAATGTTAACGTTACAAATTAGTTGCCAGGCCGCCTGCGGGGCTGTAATCGTTCACAGTGCAATGTATGTGTTAAGCGTAACCATTTCAGACGGCGGTTATTAGTTACCGGCCGCCTGCGAGGCACAAGAAGCTTACACCAATTTGTGTATGTTAACCATTTCAGTCGACAGTTAGTTTTGAGGTAACAAGATGTCAACTACACCAGTCAGTTTATGTTAACCGTTACAGTTGTCAGGGTTATTAGATAATTTCAGAGATCCATTTCCAGATCCTGCGGGGTAGCAAGATGTGCGTGGCAGCAAGGGCAGCAAGATGTGCGGTGCAGCAAGATGTTAACTAAATCAATCAGTGTATGTTAACCGTTACAGTTAACAGCTTCTCTCCTGCAAAAATACTAGGTATCACACATTTACTTATTCAGAGTAATACGATTTATTAGGTAATTAGGGAATTTAATCATATTGTTACTTGTGACGAAAAACGGATTCACAACAATCGAAACGGCTCATCATAGTGGTTGAACCCAGGAGAACCAACCTAATCCTGTCCCAAGCGTAAGTTGTCCCGGAAAAAGGGAACAGGTGAGTGTTTGGTGGACCAGTTCTGGTGCCATAAACTACAGCTTCCTAAGATCTAGCTAGACAAAAACTGCAGATCTGTATCGTTAATAATTGCAAACCATGATAGAAAACCTAGCGTTAAACAACTGAGACCACTGCTGTTTCAAGACAACACTAGACCCCATAATTCACGACAGATGGTCGCTTAATTTGAGGAACTGCGGTTGGAATTACTCCGATAACCACCGTACTCCCGGACCTTGATTCAACAGATTTCCATTTTTCGGTATTTTGTCAATTTCTTGCAAAGAAAGAATATCAGTTCCGATGAGGCTGTCCAAACCTCCTGGAAAGATTTTATTGATTTGCGCTCCACAATTTTTTGCCAATTTCGTTTTTAGTTTTCCCCATAGAATTATGAACTCGGCGTGTTTGAGTATAGAACCAGAACAACGCTCTCGCCTGTCTTACCATCTATACATAAATTTTTCATCTATGTCTTCCCCGACGCCTGTACCTACGCTCAGTCTGTTCACGCGTTTCGTCCAGTGCTTATCTCTGTCAAAATAATACTTTTACGAAGCAAAATGTCTAATTGTGCAGTGGAAAACTTGTAATAACCATTACAGAAAGAAAAACCTGACATCCAGTGGTATCTCTTTTCATGTGTAAGTACTGATGGAATATTATTTTGCGTCAAAATAATTATTAATTAGATGACACGCCGCCATGGCAGTTCAGTTTACTCAAGACGCTGTAGTGTTGTGCCTACTCTTGATAGTATCGAGTGACTATTACCGCATTTTATGAATATAGACTAGGTCATACCTCATTTATTAATATTGTTTCTTTTAAGTATGATTCTAAATATAATTTCTTTCTAAATATTCATTAGTAAAGAATATTAATTTGTCCTATCACAATATTTAGTACCTAATATAATGTTTTCGATATTGTAATGATAATATATGATATTTGAATTAGTATGAATATAATTTATTTACTTATATATTTTTAGAAAATTACTCAGCGAGAATTTTTGTGATCTTGCAGCTTTCCTAAAAACCCAAAGACAAAAGAGAATTGGATAGATGTAGTTCGTAAAGATGGATGGTTTCCAGGGCCTCGAACTACATTATGTTCTCAGCATTTTGAGTAATCATGTTTTGATTTGAGCAAGAAAAGGCAATATTCATTACCAAATGCAGTAACTACGTTAAAACTTAATGTGAGATATTTTATAAAAATATTCTATAATTTATATTGTCATTAATTGTTTATGGTTAGTGTCACTATAAACTATACTTACTTTAATTTTCATTGTATTTATTTTAGATTGAGAAAACTGTACAAGAAAATGAAAGTTTTGTACTAGATATGATTATTGATTCTCCTCGCAAAAAAAAAAAAAACTAAAATTACGTATAGAATGCCTGGAACGTATATCGCATCAACGTTTATTAAAAATAAAATGCATACAGTGCTATCAAAGGCGTTTGAAGCGTAAATTATTTCGCATGGAAGATTTACTTCAAGACTTGAAAAATAAAGATTTAATTAACAAAACCGATGTCCATATATTAAGCTGAATCAATATCTCAAGTGCTGAAATAATTAAGAGACAGTTTATTAAAAGTAAAAATCTTCCCAATGAAAAGGTTATTGAAGGTTTTAGGTTTATTTAAGGTTCTTGAAAAATGTTTTAACTTTTTTTTATTATATATATTATGTATTTAGTGGTTAAGATAATTATGTTATCATTATTATAATAAACAAGTAAAATAAACATTTGTCGATGTTATTTTTAACACCAACGAATATATCGATACAATGTCCGTACCGGCGGACAACGCACATCACTTTGGAGATAAGGGACAAACCACGCCCTACCCCGTGCCCTTCCTTACTCCTGCGTAAATGAATCGCTTTGTTTCGATACTTATAACAAGTTTTGCAACTCTCTAGGTACAGTGAGCGGACTTTATTACTCTATGGTTTTCCCATATAAAACGCTAATTTCATATTATTTAAGGACCAATTATGAGCATATTCGTTATCACTCATTATTATCGCAAAATATGTCTTCAATTACGGAACTTAAAGACGGCTGGATTATAGTTGTGGGCAGAATTGGAGGTGTTTGAAGATTTTGTGTAGAATAAACATTAGCATTTCCAGAAAAATACCCAATAGTATTGTGCCAAATTTTTCTGTTGACTTCCTTAATTGGTTGTAAGAAATGTATTGTATACTGCAGGACGCTGCAGTATAATGGGTTTGCTTTAAATAAATGTAGTCTACCGTATTCTTTGAGATACGTTTATTCACTGTTCACACTTACAATACTTAGATAAACTTAATATTGTAAAGAAACATGCTCATACCTTATTTCTAAGGGAGTATATATGAATATACTTACACTACAACAAAACCAATCGCAACTTTCTTACTGTAATAGCGTTTTCTGTACTATAAGTATCACGAAGACTCTTTCACTTCCTTTCCTTCCTTTTAATTACTATAATAAAAATAGTGAAATTTAAATCAAAGGGATTCACTTTATTTTCTTTAAAAAACCGGAATATTACTACTTCATTATTTGAGGTGTCAAGGAACTGGATGCTCGTTTTTTAGGGTAAAGTCGGTGGTTTATATGACGGCATCAGGTATTGAGGGTTTTTCGTTTCGTAAGTCGTCCACACCAAGATAGTGAACATCCGTGTCATTTGTCTGCACGATTGTGTCCAAAGAACAAGTATAATTGCTGCAGCAGCATGTAAGGGGAGATGTGAGCCAACCCAAATAAAGGCCTGGTGAAATTTCCACACTCAAAACAGTGTTGGATGCTATACATCTGTCTGTGCCCTTCGCTGCCGTCAAGTACTTATTTGAGGCAAGATGCCTCTTTCACCTTTGGAACGTAAGCTCACGCGCTGTATAAAGTGCATGAGTCTGGGCAACACTCGGCCTGTATGCCCATTGATAGCCGACAGGGGGCATTGTGCTTCCGGTGCGGGTAGCCCGACCCTGTGGTCTGTGCCTTGCAGTGCGAGGCTGAGGCGCTGCAATGCGCTTATTGCGACAAAGCCGAAAGCCCAGCAGGCTATTACATGGGAGATGCCAGCTGCCGGCCACCTTCCGGTAAAAGGGAGGTAAAATGGGCCGTGCGTCTGCCCAATACAAATGTGCTACGTCAACCTATACAGAGCGGGACCGCGCACCGAGGGCGTGAACGCGACGGAAACGATTCCCTCGTACTTTGTATAACCGACGGCGGATAACACGCTACGGTAACCAGCTGTCTGGAAACCAGTGCGTGCGAGCCCCTCTCACTACGTGCGACCGACCCTGCTCACACCCGAAACTACTAGGCGTGAAGAGGACGAAACATTAAGGTACACACGCAGTGAAGTGCCTGCTGGTAGGCGCGGCGCCGACGTAGTACGAAAGCGGAGAGGACTGGGTCGCTGGCGGGTTGAACACTTGTGAAGATGCAAATGACACACAGATACCACAATAAATTCAGCTGTATTCTTCAAGACACAATACAATATTTCTATCTTCTGGGTACTGTTTCTTCCAGTCTTGTTTCTTGATTCTTGAGCCTTGAGTCTTGAGTCTTCAGCTTGTGGCACCTGTGTGTGCCGGTTGGCCTTTTTATTTTTTATTTTTTTGAACTGACTACACTGTTAGCCTTAGGGGCCCTATCCTAAAACAGAGCCACTGCGGCTTTTACAGCTTCACCGGACTTGGGGGCGAGCGCTTAGGGCACTCAGCCGCGAAAGTTTGTGACGACCCGCACGAGGGTGCCAGAGTGGCCGAACCTCGGCTCGGGCGGTCGTCGCGAATGCGAAAAAGTCGCGATCTAACTAATTCCCTAATCCTATGAGAATTCGAGCTAACTACTATATACTCATATGCACGTTCCCCTCCTCCTGGGAGGAAGGAGTGGACCATGCGTATGTGTATTTAATAATCGGAATGGTTTTTCTACACTAACTAGCGCATTAGTATAACTAGCGCAAAAAAAGAAAAAAAAAAGGTCCCTTACAGAACCTATGTACCTGTGTGGCGTGCACGTGTGTGTGTTCATACGTGTGTAATGTTGTGTGTGGGTAACTAAGTGTTGCACGTATAGTGTCACTTTGTATCGCGCGGGCGGCTGCCTGACCCAAGGGTTTCACACCGAGGAACGGACCTAGGCTTGGGTTGCCGCTAGAGAGGGTGGACGTGACGGGTGTGCGGGAGCGAAGTTGACCGCCCGTCCTCTGCGGAGAGAACGGTGGTTACGCGGGCGTGGGCGGTGGCACTCTCTGTTTGGAGAGACGGTGGCGGCGTAGAACGCGTTAGCTTTTTCGGTTTGGTCGGGCGGGTCAGTGAATATATTATGCGGCCGGCGTTTTCTCCGGCAGGCGTTGGGGTCGGGCACATACGAAGCTGCCGCTTTTATTAAGGGATTCGCGTGGTTCGACGCGGTGTCGAAATAAGAGCGAGAAAGGTGTTTGGCATAGGCATGTATCGAAGGAAGGTCCATATCTCTATGGAGATCCTTCATACGAACAAACCAAAGGGCGCCGGTAAGGCGGTGAAGAAACTTGTTCTGGATGGCTTGTAAGCGTTCCCAATTATATCTTGACATATGTGCGAACGCAACGCAGCTATATGTCATGATCGGTCGGATACACATCTTGTAGAGCGTAAGCTTGTGTCTCGTGGACATTTTGCTTACAGCACATAACAGGGGATGCAATCGGGCGAGGGTCCAGGAGGCCCTTTTCCTAACCAGATTGATGTGGCGTATAAAGGAGAGTCTACTATCTAGGGTTACACCTAGATATTTGGTCGTCTTTTCCCAGGGGATTGGATTACCGAAGAGTTCAAGGGGATTGTCCTTGAGTTTTTGCGGTATCTGTGTGGCGGTTTGGTCGAAGAGCACCGCTGCGCTCTTCGTGGGGTTTATGGCTATTCGCCAGTCGTTAAACCACTTCCCGAGAGTGGTCACGGCTCTTTGGATTCTACATTTGAGGTTTCTCGTTTGCTTTTGAGAGGAGTATATGACTGTATCGTCAGCGTATAGGCCTACTTCAACTTTCTCTTGAAGTTTTGGTAGGTCACTGACGTACAGATTGAAGAGGTTAGGTGCCAGGATGGAACCTTGGGGGACGCCTGAGCGTATGGGATGGGGTGTGGATAGTTCACCTTCCACTCTGTAGCGAAAGGTGCGGTCTTTGAGGTAGTCGCGGATGATTTTAACTAATCTATCGGGGACTTCGCGGGAGTACAGCTTGTAGACTAATCCTTCGTGCCAGACCTTATCAAAGGACTTGGCTACGTCGAAAAAGACTGCCAGTGTGCGACGGGGTATAGATAACTCGGAAAAGTTAAACAAAATGTGCTCCGTGAGGCGGTGCACTTGATGAGTGCAAGAATGTCTAGTACGAAAACCGAATTGCTCAGGCGAGTAGAGGTTTTTCTCCTCTATTACGGATTTGAGACGGTTCAGGAGGATCCGCTCATAGATTTTACCTAGGGTATTGAGGAGACTGATAGGGCGGTAGCTGTCGGGAAGCGACGTGCTCTTGCCGGGCTTGTGAATACCTATGACAATGGCCGTTTTCCAGACGGCTGGAAAATGGCAGTTGGCTATGGCTACATTGAATATGCAGACCAATAGAGCTATGAGGTGATCGGGAAGAAGTTTGAGTACTTCTGCCGGTTGGCTTTTTTTTTTTTTTTTTTTTTTTTTTTTTTTTTTTTTTTTTTTTTTTTTTTTTTTTTAGAACTGACTACACTGTTAGCCTTAGGGGCCCTAAAGCCGCTGCGGCTTTTACAGCTTCACCGGACTTGGGGGCGAGCGCAGAGGGCACTCAGCCGCGAAAGTTTTGTGGACGACTCGCACGAGGGTGCCAAAGTGGCCGGACCTCGGCTCGGGCGGTCGTCGCGTTCGCAAATAGGTCGCGATCTATTCGAATCCCTACACCTACGATTCGAGCTAACTAAATATACACATAGGCACGTTCCCTTCCTCCTGGGAGGAAGGAAGGAACCGTGCGTATGTGTATTCAATAATCGGAATGTTTCTACACTAACTAGCGCTAACTAACTAGCGTAAAAAAAGAAAAAAAAAGGTCCCTCACAGAACCTATGTACCTGTGTGGTGTGCACGTGTGTATGTTCATACGTGTGTAGTGTTGTATGTAGGTAGCTAAGTGATGCACGTACAGTGTCACTTGTATCGCGCGGGCGGTTGCCTGACCCAAGGGTTTCACACCGAGGAACGGACCTAGGCTTGGGTTACCGCTAGAGAGGGTGGACGTGACGGGTGTGCTGGAGCGAAATTGACCGCCCGCCCTCTGCGGAGAGAACGGTGGTTACGCGGGCGTGGGCGCTGGCACGCTCTGTTTGGAGAGACGGATGTGTAATATTGCCGGTTGGCCCCGGTAGCTCGCCTTTTATCTTGTTTTTCGGAGAGCGAGACGGACGATGGCGTCTCTATCTGTACTGCTCTTTACCAAATATGGGCATGGCCCGCTAACCGTGGTGACGTGGCGCGGTTGCACTATCGCTGTCTCTATCCATATTATTATTATTACTTGTATGCAAAATCTAATAAATCGTTAATATCTCTAATTACAATTATTCAATTACTATAAAAACTGTTTCACATTATTGTAGACACAAATACCTATACAAAAACACTAACTTTAACATCATAGGTGGATAAACATTGTAAATACAGAGCGTTAAACATTGCAACTTTAAAACGGCTTGAAACTCGTTATATACACACTATTTGGCGTTACAAACATTATGAAACATATACAGAAGGCTGATTTACCTATATAACACAAAACGTTACATACAACTTCTATATAATATGGATTATCGACGATATATGAGTTTAGTACTTTAAGCGACTATTTCTATTAAATTACAAGCATTTTTATAACTTATTTACTGTCCTTATATACCTACACGTTATAGTATCACATTCAAAACATTAGATTTATGATTGTTCATATAATTATTAATCCTTACAACTTATATTTACAATTACTATTTTGTGTATCATCACGCTTAGGCCTATGCGTCGCTAACAGGAGGGTTGCTTCAGCTTCAGCTCCAGCGATAATATCTATACTCCATAGTGATTGTGTACTTATTACGGGATTCTCCACGTTAGAAAAAAAGGAGAGAAATGGCGTCATGTCTGTAAGAGCTGGATAACAAAGGTATTAATAATGCCCTAATATTCTAAGAAGGAAGAAGCAGTAAGTGAAAAAGTAACGCTTTTTGAAAAATCACGCAAGAAAGGAAAGGGTATAGGAAAAGGAAAAAAAATAGACAATCTCGATATAGAAACAAGCTCGAATGCTTTCTGCATATAGTTCGCACTTTTGTATCTTATGAAATATGAGAGATTCAAATACTTTGTTGGATAGAGGTGTTGAAGTAGTTGAACCTCGCGAACCCGAACGACGTCACTATGATCTACGTCAGAAGACAACAGCACACGGTTACAGGTCCCACTGTACGTGACGTGAGGGCGCTCGCCGTCACTCTAGAGACTGAGCCGGTAAACGAGTGCGGACACAGGGAGCATAGGCGTCACGTACGTCACACTCGCTCCTGTTCGTTTTGATGGTTGGGCTTCGAGAACATTTTTATTAATTTATCTAAATATTATTAAAATATTGAATAAATAAATATAACATAATATCTATTTATAACGATATCAACTGAATGTAGTAAGTAGGTAAAGTATTATTATCGCACCATTTTGGTATCTGTAAGGAGATATTTAAATGTCATGTTATCTTTAGTCGGATAATCGATGTGATCCGAGTGATTTGATAATTTGACATGACGGATCACTTCAATCATCTACTAAGTAGTGTCTTATCTTCAGACTCTTCATGAATTATCTTGTAATTTAATCACGTTATTGATTATAATATTATCATAGTATAATAAATTTGGAATGCTTTATGTATTAAGCAAATCCTTCCTAATTTATAACAGGCACATTCACCACAACTGTGGTGAATTTTTTAAATAAAGAAACAAAACATTTATTCTTAAGACAAAAACACTCTATTACATAATGTACATAAAAAGGAATAATGTAAATGGTCCAGCTACGTGTCCTGCCATTAAGAATGGGCGTCCAGCTCAGCATATGCTGAAGTGTCACGGGGCACTTTGCGCTGATTTTCAGCTGGAACCCCAAAGCAAGTCGCGGTGCGCCAACTATAATCAATCGAAATATAAAACACATAATAACAATAATAATTAACTACTCATAACATAACATTAAAAAAAAAAAAAAGAAAACAAATAAATAAAAATGAAAAATAATATATTAAAATTCAAAATTTATTTTTTATACACAAGATTTACTAACATTTACACAGTGACTTCCAAACTAGGCAGAGCCTGTATCTTGGAAGCCGGTATACGAATTTACAAAACATTTTGCACAAACACTTCAGGTGACCGTAAACGATTTTTAACCGACTTCCAAAAAAAGGAGGAGATTATCAATTCGGTTGTTTTTTTTTTATGTTTGTTACCACATAAATCCGACATTTATAAACCGTTTTTTTTTTTTTTTGAATGGGGATATTAGGTGAATTCCATTTTAATTTAATTGGTATTGAACTTTGGATTTCGAAGATACACCTGAAAAAGCTTCAAATTCAAAAGGAAAATGTATAGTGATTGATATATTGGTAGTACCTAACTAAGAATGTGAGGAACGAAGGAACTGCGAAGACACAACGGAACTCTTTAACAATAAACAGTACGAACGTGGAATGTTTCCTCCCTTGCCTCCTTTTGCATATTCTTCGTTTGTGTAATGGGTTGTGTTCTGTTCAGTATGGTACCAGTGGCTAGTTTCCACCAACGCACCGCTCACCATCGGTAGGAAGTTCATCTTCACACTTTGAAACCTAAATGGTCGCGGACAGTACAATTTCAGAGGAATATTTTTACGCGAATGACCTTTTTGTGGAATAAGCTCCCTAGTGCTGATGTTTTCCCAGGGGACTAGAGTATACAGTTCTTCAAAAAGGGGGTAAAAAGTTTTCAAAAGGCCGGCAACACTCATGTGATACATGTGTGTAAGCGTCCATAGGCTGCAGTGACCGCTTACCATCAGGCGGACCGCATGCTTGTTTGCTACAATCTTAGTATGTGCACAGGGAAATGTCTTTGGAGATTTGTCTCTACTTGGGACAGTCCGACTAGTGGAATACCGTATAGAAGACCGCAGCCAAATAACCTAGTGGTTTGTTCCTGCGGTCAGTTCGGTTTCCATAGCTCTTTGAGGTAGGTGGTTCCTACATGTATCCAAAGGCTACGGTATCCGCTTACCATCAGGCGGGCTGTATGCTTGTTTGCCACCTTTGTTGTATAAAAAAGGCACTGGAACTCCGTAATTAAACAATGTAACCTTGCCGTGTTTGGGTTTCATGGAATTGTCATGAGATTTACTCTCACCTACAAGTGATTTTAATGATAATATTCGTATATTCGAGTCGTGTATTGTTTGCGTCCTCAAGTGTCAAAAGAAAGATTTTATAGCCCCGTTAAGTAACGGAAACCGTTACGGCAAGTGACGGAAAACAGAAGTCCGTTAAGTCGTGTGGTCGATGTGTTAATTTGTTGGCGTCCAAATCTAACAACATTTTAATATCTATCAAGATTTGATGCACCAGTTACTATCTATTCGCTTGAGACCAACTGCTTTCGGTAACTCCTCACCCTCCAGTTGGCCTCTTCTTAAGACCGGCCTTTTTTTTTATTATTATGCCCATTGCTCTGTGGGTCCTTCAGAGTCGGAAATCTTAACATCACTCGGGATTTTATGTCGATTTTTATCAATGATAGAAAAGCATCAGATTTATTGACATCTTTAGAAATTACGTTACATGATATTTTGCTACCATTATATGCAGATACCAGTTACCAACAGAACGCAAGACTCACTAAAAAGGAAGAAAAAAACTATTTGACACAAAAACAAAACCCACTCCAAAATGCTACTTACTCAGAAAACATTCACTAAAAAGTAAAAAATAATTACGTTATTTATTTACTTAAAAATATCCTTTTCTAACTCAGTTTGATATTTCTACGAACTATTCGTCTGCCACATATTTTATTAGGACAATAATATACCATCGTAATGAAACTGATAAGTCTAATTGTGCCTTTCATTCTGAAGACGTACTACGAATATTGATAAGACAAGAATTAAAAGAAGTTTTTAGTAGTTACGCTGATTAAAATTTACAAGGCCCTTTACAAGGAATTAAAACTATCAAAAAAGATCTCGGCCATATAAATGAATCAATGGAATTCATAATCAAAATTTTGAAGAATTAAAAATGGAGTGTATGGTAAATTTTAAGAAAAATAAGTAATCTTAAAATTAGTATTTACTGTTAGATAGCTGATGATATAGGGAATAACTTAGGCTACTTTTATTTTTGAAAAATAATTAGGGTTCCGCACAAATAAAAACATAACTGGTCATCGTGAATCAATTCGGGCGCTTAAATGGCTTATGCTGAGTAAACCATAAGAGATACAGCAAATTAAGAGCTTTAATTTCATTAATTATTATTCTTATAACATTACTTATGTGTCGCATAGAATCAAATGCCGCCAGATCCATTTTTTTTTCTTCTAAATTATGATTTTGTACTCTATGGAACCAACTTTTTGAACGTAACATGCTCAGTTAACCGTTTGTTTTCAAACTCAGTCTTACCCTGGTGTAATTTACAGTTGTGTGTGTCGTTCTGTTTCAATACCCGTCAGATCTCAATAGGTAGTTTCAATAGCCGCCAAATCCGGTTAAGCCAATAGGCGTGCAGCATTATGGCAGGTAAGTGTCATAGCGTTATTGTTTATATTAATGGCCGTTTTAGTTTTTACCTATGTCAAGAATTTTAATGAATATTCATTAGAATAACGTCTCATATGACAAAAACTAAAGCTCAAGTTTCTCCGGAAAAAGCAAGAAGTCGAGTCTTCAACAAAAATAATTAGAAAAGAGAGAAACAGCGACGTGAATGGTAAATCAAAGTTCCATATGATTTCTTATACAGGTTGATATCAGATGTCCTCTTTTTGAATGTATAAGTGTTAACCCACTCGTGTTTTAATATTTTTCTATTTAGAATTTGTGTTTATTGTTAATTTGGCTCATTACAAGGACGTCGAAACTGATAATGATGATCATTACGATTTGAAATGCGTACCTCTAGAAGGAAATTAGATTTTTGTTAATTAATATATAACTGCCTTTTGATATTATTAAATTTTATAGGATTTTCGATAGTTTTACTTTAAATGTTACTTTTTTACTGATGATTTGAAATAATCAGTTTCAATATCTCCTAGATCCATTTTTTCTGAGAAACAAAAGCCGTCAGATCCCCAAGTTGTTACCAATGACCGCTAGATCCACTTTTTCCTGACATATTTTGTTTTAAAACTCGTTAACTACAGTAATTCCTGTGAAGACAATATTGTAACATCGAAAGCATATTTTTCCCTTTTTATTAAACATGATCGATCTTTTTTTTATTCCCAAAAATAAAACATATAAATACTGGAAAATCAACCTTTCTGGGTCTGACGGAATTTGATTCTATACGACACATATCTTATCTTATTATTAGTATTTATATTAATTCTATATATTTAATGTTCATTATTTTATATGTACATATATAGTTAAATTTATTATATAAGTAAGGTGTATGAGCTCGTCGCGTCGTGTACACCTCTAACTATAACAGTATTTTAATTTTACATTACGAGTAATTTTTATTTACAACCTATAAAAATGCTATGTTATGTTATGTTAGTTAGCATTAAAAAAAGGTTTTGGTCTACCAGTACACCGAGATACTTTACAAAATCGGTTTTCTTTATGAATTTACAGTCGCATGTACGGTTTAAGCGGGTACAATAGGTGCATTATAATACTTTAATGGAAACAATTTTTTTTTGCATTTTTATTTTTAATCATATTTACGGAATGGAGGGCTACTTTTCGGAATGTAGAAGGCACTGCTGATGGCCCAGTTTACAGAAAGATATTTCCTATCCGGTAATGTTAACAGCCATGGTTATGTGAAATGGTGATATGGTAATGTGATTTTACTATCGGGTCCAAGTTTTTTATGTTCTAACGTACAAACTGGACCAAAAAGTTCTATTACTCAACTCTTAAACTCATGGCGGTGAGGCGTGAAATGATTCTGTAATCTTCAGGTGATGTGTGTACGTATAAGAAGTTCAACAGGCGCATCTCTAGGTTACTGAAAGGTGACGCAAGCCAATTAAATAGCGGTCTTATCTAATCCTATGAAAGGTAATAGAACGAAACAAAGTGTTAGCACAAACCTGAACTTTTGACAGAGACTCACTCATAGTAGTAGTTCAATCCTTAATTACAAATATTTCACCATTTCTGGCTCATATATTTAATCAATGCATAGAGACAGGAATTTTCTCTAATATGATGAAAATTAGTAAAATATTTCCCTTGTTTATAATCAGGTTGTAGAAGTAATCTTGTTAATTATAGACCTATCTCTGTACTTCCTTCGATTATTATGATATTCGAGGAAATTATGCTTAAACAGTTGTTAGAGTATTTTAATAAACACAAGATATTGGATGGTCGACAGTTTGGATTCACGAAATCGAAATCAACCACTGATGCTTGTGCAACGCTACTAAGTCATATATTTGGTGCATGTGAACAGTCGTAGAATACAATCGGTGTATTCTGCGATCTCTCAGTCTTCGACTGCGTTGATCACACCACACTGATACTTAAACTAAAACATTATGGTGTTTGTGACCCTTCTCTCGGCTTTCTAGTCTCTTATTTAACAGACCGCTGTCTAAAATTAAGTGTAAATGAAGCAAATGGGTTCTGGATCATTGGCAAGAATCGGCGTCCCTCAGGGATCGATTATGGGACCATTTCTGTTTCTCGTTTGTAATTGTAAATGTAATTTTGTTTTTTTTTTTTTTCATATGGTGTCGGCGAGTAAATCGATGGAGTCAGTTGCTGGGAACATGGAGGGGCCTGAGTCACTCAGCAGTTATTCAGTGTTGAGCGATTGTGGCCACTCTACATCCTTGTATGGCACATGGCCACTAAAATTTAATAAGACTCAAGGATCAGTTTTAATGTAGCCTCTGCCCTCTGAAACAGTTCATACCATACCTGAACCAGCTACACCAAACCACAGAATAAATTTTTACTAAATCCCTTGGTAATAATACTCTATTGCATGGTAGCTGTGATGTTAGTGCTGTAAAAAAACTATAATTTTTAGTGACTTAATAGGAAAAGGCTTAGGGTTTGTTTGTTTGTTTGCGCGTTTGTTACTACGCAATAAATATTATATAAATCACTTTATTTTTACTCATATTGTTGACAATTCATATGCCGTATCAATTGAAAAGTAACATGTATTTCCCGTGTACAATTTTCATGAAAATCGGTTAAAAAGTATTATTCTAATTCATTATTAACAATTATTATAGCCTCCCAATTATAATATGATGTATGTTTCCGGTCTACAACATTTGATCAGAATCGGTTGAAAATTGATGAATATTAAACTTTTTCAATTACTTTTTTTTAGTTCTATATAGAAGTAATATTGACAGTTCTTATAGCCTATTAATTATGTAAATAGTTAGACTTCACGTGTATAAAATTTTATCAAAATCGGTTAACCTTTAATGAAATTTTAAATTTTTGAAAATTCATTTTTTTACGGTTCACAAAAGTGTTATTGAAAATTTCATTACATTCATTCATGGAATGACTTATACTTCCCGTGTACATAATTGAATCAACGAAAATATTTTTTTCGATATTTTTTTCCATTATGAAAAAGTAATATTGAAATTTCTTATACCCTACCAACTGAAGCCGTTTTTGAGTTAAATTCGGATATACAAACAGATAGACTGACGGACAAAACAATATTTAATGGCATATTTGTAATTAGTATCTTACATATTATAATATGCGTTTATTATTAAATTTTATATTAACTCAAGAATGGATGTATCTTCCCCAAAAATATAGATATGACATAGCTAGACTGATAGCTTATAATATAAACAGGTTAAGTGACTCAGCAGTAACTAATAATATCGCTATAATTTTTTTAAACCAGTAAATATGACAAAGGAGCAGGCAACATAAAAATATATCATCAAAACATCAATCACTTCTCCGGCAAAATATTAGATATAGAGTTATCATTTGATAGACAGGGACTAGATATATTATGCTTTAACTTGCCTCAAATCTGATAAGATGTTGTTTGATGTACCACATTTTTCAGTTGCTAGTGTTTATAATCGATCAATCGCTGTTGGTGTTGGTTGTATCCTACTATTCAAAAATTATTTCAAATTTAAAGATCAAAAAGATATATTTAGTCTCTCAATTGATCGTGTTTGTGAAGTGGCTTGTGCAGAGAGTGATGGACTAATTATATTTGTGTTTACAGACCTGCCGCATCAAATATTTTACTATTCATACAAACAATGGAAGAAATTTTAATAAGAATATTTAATGTCATTATGTCAGTTTTAGTTTGTGGTCACTTTAATATACATATTTTAATTTCGTCACCAGATGTCACTACATTCAAGAATTTATTAAATCGAAACGCGGCTGTGTAAATTGTTTGAGTTCATCCCACTCCTTAACTAAATGCAAATCACGTAACGTTTGCTAAATTTGTATAAAACAACATCATTCTTTATTGCATTTTTCCAGTGATAAAAATGATTGTCCGAAGCCCGTGAGCTCGGCTGTATCTACGTTGCCGCAACATGATGCTACTCGCTCTGTTTCGCTTAGTGCTGGCGTTCGCTCACCGAGTAGGACAACGATTCTGTTATCAACCGCACAAATCTATGCGTATTGCAATAACCAAGATAAGCTCGTAGTCAGATGTTTAATTGACAACGGGTCTCAAAATAATTTAATTACGATTGATTGTTATAAACGTTTGAACATACCTATAATTAAATTATGAAATTCATCTTTACAGGGTGTAAAACGTAAAAGACAGAAAGATAGACAGAGTTACTTTCGCATTTATAATATTAGTATGGATTTCTGTACTTCCTTCGATTGGTAAGATTTTCGAGGTAAATTATGCTTAAGCAGTTATTAGAGTATTTTAATAAACACAAGATATTGGATGGTCGACAGTTTGGATTCACGAAATCGAAATCAACCACTGACGCTTGTGCAACGCTACTAAGTCATATATTTGGGGCATGGGAAGAGACGCAGGATACAATCGGTGTATTCTGCGATCTCTCAAAAGCCTTCGACTTCGTTGATCACACCACGCTGATACTTAAACTAAAACATTATGGTGTTTGTGGCCCTTCTCTCGACTTTCTAATCTTTTATTTAACAGACCGCTGTCTAAAAGTAAGTGTAAATGGGGCAAATGGGTTCTGAATCATTGGCAAGAATCAGCGTCCCTCAGGGATCGATTTTGGGACAATGTTTTGTTTTTCGTTTATATATACGATCTACGGCTAGTAGTTGAAAATGGCGATGACATAGTTATTTTTGCGAAAGACACTTCATTTCAATTCAAAGTGAAAAGAATAGATTCGGAGCTTAGGCAATTAAACAATATTTTAGTTACAATCTCTGAATGGTTTGCTTTAAATATTCACTTTAAAAATTCACTGCTAAATGCAAAAAAAACCAAATGTATAAGATTTGTTTTGCCCAATGTCCGGCGTATTGATAGTAGTATCAAGATAGAAGGGAATTTAGTAAGCTTAGTAGATAGTACTATAGTACGTTTGATTCTAAATTACAATGGGCTCCATACATTGAAACCTTGGCGGGAAGATTAAGCTCTGCTGCATTTGCAGTAAGTAAGATTCACCAGTTAACAGATATTACCACTAATAGATTAGTCTACTTCGCTTACTTCCATAGCTTAATGTCTTACGGTATTTTGATGTGGGAATCAGCAGCTGAGGTAGATACCATATTTATGTTACAAAAACAGGCAATTCGTGCAATTTACAACCTAAAACCTCATGAATCACTAAAAAACAAATTTTATAAATATAATATCTTATATATATATAATATCCCTCCCAATACATCCTTGATAATTTAATGTATGTTCGTAAAAACTTAGTCAGGTTAGATTTTGTCAAAGATCAGCACAATGATAATACTAGCAATAGAGATAAATTAGTCGTACCGTGTTTTAGACTAAGTAGGTCCAATAAAAGTTTTTTAGGTAATAGTGTCAGGTTTTATAATAAGATCCCGAAGCACATTACTGATTTACCGGACAATAAGTTCAAGGACCATGTCAAGCAAGTTTTACTGTCAAAATGTTATAATAGAATGGATCTTTATTTGAATGATAGTGTTGTCTGGAAGTGACTCCCTCTCTGTGCATCCACTAAATTATTATTATTGTACCTGTTATATTAACACCTGTACAGTTGACAAAAAAAAGATAAACCCGATCGAGTTTCTTGTCGGTTCTTCTCGATGTCTGGGATATTTTCCGAACCGGCAGTCGAGTTTTGACGTTCATGAGTGCCTTCTTGGGGCCTAAATTTAATAAAGATGATTTTAATTTTGATTTTGATATACTTAGTTTTAATTTAATGGTAAACTATCTAAGATTTTATTAAATATAAATGAATACTAAAAGCACTCGTCATTTTGACAATAATTACGAATCGGGGGTTTGGCATTTTTTCTAAGCATTTCGATTTGCTTCATCCATCATAGAAAAGGGAGGATCCTCCGACCAGACGGGTGTTATGTCTGGCGGGCTACTGCCCCATGGTTGTTGTCGGGTTCTTGTATATATTTCAATTGTTGGGTTAATTTAAAAAAATTGCGATGTAGCTTGTATCGTATGTGGCGAGATAGATGTCGCTACAGTGTTTTCGCCACAATTTTGGATAATGTGCCATGAAACTTAATTTCGTCACAATTAACATTAAATAAAATATTTGTAAATGAACATAATACTTGTTATTCATTTAGCACGGGTGAAGACGTCCTGTATGATACAGTTTATTATGCGCGTTGACTATATTGCTATCCTCAGAGAATATTAACACAGCAGAATACAGGAGAGCCAACAAACTGTTTTAAGGTATACTTTAACAAACAACCAAGGCAATAGAATCGTTTTTGGATCAAGCAAAAGCTGTACATGTAGGTATTTCTATGAAAAAGCTACTGCGTTCTAGTCGGCAGGGTGTGGTTGGCAACGCATACCGACACATGAGCTCTTCTAACTAAGTCCTCAGTTAAGATCGCGTTTTTTTTTTAGGTTTGTTTTAAATAGCTATAGACTGTACCATAATAACCCTAAACCAAATCATCAACTCTTAAAGACAAATCGACTATATTTAATATAGTCGCAGTCAGATTTCAAGGACAGAACAAAACTTTTACATTTTACGGCTTTGGATGGAATTATAAGAGTCATGGTAGTGTTCTGCAACTACCTCAACATTGCATAGACTGTGTCGGTAAATCAGCTAAAAGTGCTTTGCTGATGGCAATTGGCTGACATTATATTTACGTCAATAGAATCTATCCTGTTGCATTAGTATTGCATTTGATTGATGTTATTCAAAATCATATTTGAGTATGTGAGGTTTGGAATGTGAAACTTTTCCATCCATGATTTTATTCCTTAAACTTTTCTACCTTCTGTGTCTATAGCCCAACTTTACTATTCAAATTAACACTATATATTGGACTAGCGACCCACCCCAGGTTTGCATGGGCTCGCCTCCTATTACATGGGACCTAAAACATACCCGGTAAGCTGTGGGTGTACACCTCTGCCTAACACTTCGTGGATACAGGCGGGATGGTATGTTATATTAGATCGGGGAAAAAGTGTTTTCGCATAACGTAGGTTATAAACTTGTTATAAAATTTCTTTGGCTGTACTATTTGTATCTGGCTGGTTTTGGTAACATTAAAAAGGAAAAAGGAAAAAAGTTGTTTCCAGCTATTTTTCATTATTTTTTTTTCTGTAAAAATGAGTGAATCAAAGAAGAAATTCGATACATTTTAAAATATTATTACAAAATAGGCAAAAATGAAACTCAAGCAGCGAAAAAAAATTGTGATGTGTATGGGCCTAATGCAGTGTCAGTAAGAGTAGCACAAAGTTGGTTCAAACGTTTTCAATCCAGAAATTTTGATATAAAAGATGCACCTCTCTCTGGTCGCTCTGTTAGGAATAAAATGAACGCCATTTTTGAAAAAGTGGAACAAGATCCGCATATCAGTAGTTACGATGTAGCTGAAGAACTGAGATTGACCGCAAAACAGTTTTAACCCATTTGAAGAAAGCTGGCTATACCAAAAAGCTCGATATTTGGGTGCCACACGAGCTCACTGAAAGACATCTAATGAACCGTGTACTAATTTGCGATTCATGATTGAGACGTAATGAAACCGAGCCGTTTTTGGAGAGATTACTGATAACTGAAAGAGATAACTGGTGATGAAAAGTGGATCACGTACGACAAGAAAGTGCAAAAAAGATCGTGGTCTAAGGTCGGCCAGGCTTCACAGACTGTGGCTAAGCCTGGGCGAATTCGAAATAAGGTGATGCTGTGTGTATGGTGGGACTGAAAAGCATTGTTCATTATGAGCTTTTACCGTCCGCCATAACCATCGATTCGGATCTCTACTGCCAATAACTGATGAGATTAAAGGAAGCAGTTGAGAGAAAGCGTCCGGAATTGATCAACAGGATGGGTGTGGTCTTTCATCACGATAACGTTAGACCACTCATATCTTTAACCACTCAGCAAAAATTAAGAGAGATTGGCTGGGAGGTGTTAGTGCTTCCACTATATAGCACTGACCTTGCACCTTAGGATTTTCACCTGTTTCGAAGTCTCTTCAGAATTCTTTAGATTCTGTAAAGTTAACATCAAGAGAAGACTGCCAAAACTAATTGTCGCGTTTTTTGATCAGAAGTCCCAAATTTTCTACAGCAACGGGATCATGTCTCTACCTACAAAATGGCAGAAATTCATCGAACAAAAGGGCACATATATACTGTAAATAAATGTAAATAAATTTTGAAAAAAATTGTCTTGAGTTTTCATATAAATATGCGAAGAAACTTTTTCCCCGACCTATTATAACTTCATAGTTGAGAAAAGTGCGCTTAGCTCGCGCCGCATAATTTATCATAGGTTCTTTTTAGGTAGGATTTCTTTGGTCGTGAATAAGTTTGACTTCGTAATATCTGCTATGATATTAATTTAAAAGAAAAACTATAATGTCAATCTTAATCTGTATTAAATACCCAAGTTTATTAACAAAATTATCTGGATAAAGATTTATCCTGAATTGGTAAATATAGCTTGGCGAATAATGAAATATTTATAATTATTATTGTTATGTCCTCCATCAAGTTTTCAGGGTTTACCATTTAAGCGCAGTGGAAGACTTCTCATCTGAACCCTCGATGGAGTGTGGTATGTGACACAACAATGGACTACGTTTAGTAGGGCTAACAAATTTTCAGTATTTTACAATAATATAAATAAACTTATTACTGACAGCTTTAACATTGACGGAAAGAGCTCACAGTTCACAGGTTAAGCAGTGAAGAAATAAGTGGAAAAAGTTGTAAGCTGTAGGTAAATCAGGCGACCAGACATGAAACAGATATTTAACCGCGCGACCCAGCCAGAGTCAAAGGCTGATGCGCAGGTATTAGCCGTGACGTCGGCGCGTGAGTATGCCTTAAGCCAAAGTGTAAAATGGTCGAATATGGTGAAGCAGTACCAGTGGGAAGCAAATAAAGGTAAGAGGCCTATAATATCCATATGGAAGTGTTGAAATCGGGCTCAAGGTGCCTTAAGCTCTGCTAATTGCGCAGTAGTATGTCCTGTAATTTTATATCGCTAGCATTGATGACATTCCTTAGCCCATTATCTACAATCACGCCTTATACCCGGCCAAACAAATCTAGTTGCTACCAGTGGTACAGTTGCTTTAGCGCCAAGATGACTAAGACTATAAAGTGAGTCGAACACTTGGCGTCAAAATGTTGATGTGATGTACTGACGAACATTTGGCGTAGAAGTTTCACAGTATACTTGCGTTTTGGCGTCATGTAAGACAACCTTAAGCAGCTGTAGACTGGAACATTCCACTAGTAGATTCAACAATTCTGTGTATGTCTCTTGGGCCCGGGCAAGGCTCTGGTAATCTAAGGGCGTGCTAACTTCTTGGATACGAGAAAGAGTGTCGACCATGATGTTGTTTCTACTTGTAATTTATCTAGTATCTGTGGAAAATTGAGATATAAATTCTAAATATCTAAAATGTCGCGGAGAACATTTATCTTTACTAGTGGTGAATGCAAACATGATAATGTTTGTGATCGGTTACTATGATGAATAGCCTCGCTTGCATCATATACTGAAAGTGTTTTGCAGCCTAATATATCGCCAACAGTTCGCGATCGTACGGACTATATTTCTTCTGCGACGAACTGAGTTTTCTTGAAAAAAATGTCATGGGCTGCCATTCTTTACCTTTCGCTGTTGCAGCACTGCTACTATAGCCACGTTAGAAGCATCAGTCCTTATAGCCAGTTTAGCATGTGGAACTGGGTGAGCCAGCAGGGTAGCGTGAGAAATGCTAGACTTACAACTGTCAAATGTTTGTTATTCTGGCGTAGAGCTGATGGGCTTTGAACCTTTGGTGTGTCCTGCTAGCAACGCATTGAGTGGTGCTTGTTTTGTACCTGCTTCTGGAATAAATCTTCGATAAAAGTTTAGTTTTCCTAAAAATCTCTCGAGCTCCTTCTTGAACTACTTCTAATGGCTTATGTTGTTATTTAATGTGAGAACCCTTCGTTAGATAGGCAAAAATCTAGAAAACTTACCTTGGATTGACTATAAAACATTTCGACGTTTATTAAGATACCGGAATCCTGCGGGCGTCCTAAGTGTATTTGTAGACGCTCTAGGTGTTAATCTTTAGATTCTGAAAAAAAAAAAAAAATCAAAATATATTTTATTCAGTTTAGACCCTCAGAAGGCACTTATGAATTTCAAAACACTACCACCGGTTCAGAAAACATCCCAGACCTCGAGAAGAACCAACAAGAAACTCGATCGGATTTATCAACATTTTATTATCTTTTTTTTAAAATTGGTTTTACAGAATTTAATTTTATACAGTTATTATCATTTTCAGTACATGTACAGAGAAAAAGACTCTTCCAGACATCACCATCATTCACGTAATCAGCCACCCTATAATACGCCTTCGACAATAAAACAAGCTTAACATGATTCTTGAACTTATTATCAAATTGCAAATTGGTAAAGTGCTTAGGAAGTTTATTATAGAACCTAACACAATTACTTTAAAAAAATTATTTGTTTTACTAAGTCTAAAAGATCGTCTAAGAATCCGTAAGTGAAGGCTAAACCGTTTAGAACCTCGTCCATAAAACGCTGAATCGTTTGGCCTGCATTCCGTAGACCATAACTGACATATTAAATGTTCGGGAACAGTTGGACCAGCCAAATTCTGTAAATATCGCAAGAATTGAGAAGGTTTCCTGTCCCTGAGTTCCTCGTGTGTTAAAAGCTGTTGCTGCGAAGCTGATAAACGCTTGATAGGTACGGTTTTAAGGCTTTCATATTTTCCGGTTGAGAGTGGATTTAGAATTATATCTATTAAATCCGACGCGTACTGCGGCTCTAAATACACAATAAGGTTGTGTTGTTGTTGTGTTGAATTTAGTATCGACAGCACTTATTTTAGATAAAATGAACTGTCCTTCAATTTGCGCAAACCAGACTGTAGGTTCCTGAGGCCAAAATGGTGGTAAACATACACCCACTCTGCTAACGACGGGGTACTTGGCGTATTTTGCTTCGCTAGTCATCTTCTCTTTTTCGTCGGGGTCACCAGTGTAGGCCGTAGGTAAATCAGGCGACGAGATATGAAACAGATAATAATTGAGTGAGTAAGTGTTATGTTACAGGGTAGTACGAATAATCGCGATTTGATATCGACCGAGCGTGGTAAGTGCATCCGTTAGGTGCTTTGGACGACACTGATGGAGGAGCGAGTGTAATGCCGCCCCATGGCTGTTGCATTGCCTTTGCAACACGCACGCGGCGCAGCTTCCCGCGTCTGTCATCGTTGTATTTATGTACTATGTGTATGAGGCACGGCGCGGCGCCACAAAGTCAAGTCAAGTCATCGTCCACCGGCTTCTCACACTAATTGGTCTCTTGGCGAGGGTACAAGTTTATACAATATTACAACGGTCACAACAAGGGGGTTTCGTCAAGCCAACAATTACAATAAGTCTTTTTCAAGTTATCAAACGGAGGTACGCGTAACTCAAACCGGCATATTGACCTTCAAGACAATCAAGATCCATAGCCCAACCAATGCGAATTTAATCAACCGACAAATAATTAACAAGGAAATGTACAATATATAAAAAAATTCTCAAAACAAGTGAAGGCAACGCGGCGCGTAACGTGGAGTTAAAAAAAAGGTGACAACTGACAGCTGACCACGCGGTAAGCACCAAGTTGCCTAGACGGAGAAAACTAAGGACTACTTGTTTTACCAGACTGTGGTTCCGAACATTTACCCATTCCGGACAGGCCAACCTGCCCGCTAATTGACTGGCAGACGTGTCAAAGTTGCTACCGCTATCTTCAGGACGGACACATCCACTAAAATCTCCGCAAGCCTGGGCACGCCATTAGTGCCAATTATCAAATTGAGGATGCGCTTCCGGCGCCAACGCAAAGACAGTACTATATATATATAGCATCCTTAATCAAAGGAGGTCTCCGATGTTGGGCGGATCGGTTCAATCAGTCCACTTGACGCTCTGCTGGAGAATATGAAAATATTCCAAACTCCAACGTTTTAAATATGCCACCCCAGTGTGGATAAGCTGGTGGATCAAATCGCCCGGTATCCACGAACGACAAGTCAGTTACCAATATCAACTTAATTTTACACAAATAAGGAGTTTATATCATTCGAATAATTGTTCGTGCCTCTATAAGTAGTACCATCCGCATGCAAATCTTCCATCATAGGTTGCGTCGTGCAAATAGCTTTGGTCAATTTAGCTCGACCCTTCTTCAAGATCTCAAACTTCTTCTCAAAGTAGACCACTTTTGTATCACGAACCCAATGCAGGAGAGCCCGCTGTCGCTCTTGCGGAGAGACTGTCAATCATAAACATTTGTGTTGTAGATGTCTATAATTTTGACAAAAGTGCTTGATCCAAGCGGTGAAATTCACCTATTTATCAAGGGAGCTGTAACGGTTCAACAAAGGGTCTGGGTCGAACGCCCTGTCCAACTTTTCAACCGCAAGTTCACCACGCAGGCATTGAACTCAAATTGAAGACCGGTGTTCGAGGACAGTCATGCTATGGACGATTCAAGCAATCCGGTCCCCACCAAAGCGTATGTTTGATGAAATAAGGGGATATACAGCCCCGAGAGGCACAATCAGCAGGATTGATATCGCCAGGTACGTGACTGCAAATCAACACAGTTTCAGATTTCTGAATCTGTGACACTCGATTAGCTACAAAGACCACCAAAGTGTGGACTGAGGTTCTCAACCAACACAGCACAATCTGACTGTAAGTCCAAGCTTAGGTCTCACTAATGGTTACGGTGCGCCCCAACGTACTGGACACTTTGTTCAACAGATGAGTAAGAATAGCCACCCCTGCCAACTCTAATAATTTTGGAATGGTCCATGTCGTTCGAAGAGGGTCAAGCTTGCTCTTTGCCATGACTAGGAAAGTTTTCACCTGGCCCATGGCACTGACAGTGCAAATACACAACGGTGGGAAACCCGAGCTCAAATGCATCACTAAAGCCATGAAGCGTCGCTGAAGTGTATGTGCATTGTCCCTTAGTTATAATGTGTGAGCATGCTCCTTTATAATATTAATCGTCTATGTTTACATAAGTATTATAAGTGTGAACAGTGAATACATAGCTTTCATATAATACGGTAGAATTCATTTTATTTAACCCAAACCCCCAACATTACATGGCGATCTTGCCAAAAGGTCTACCAAGGGGCTCGTTCAGTATAAGTATGTTTCAGAATAATTGCTAAAATAATTAAAAAAAAAACAGAAAATGTGTCGTTTAACACTCGAAAAAGCGAGGTAATTATAAATCAAAATGCAGCAGCAGGAAGTAATAACGCGATGCTAAAGGACATAGGAGGCCAAGTGGAACGACTATTGCCAGATAGTGATACTAGCTACCATAGCGGATTTAGCGGTTTACTTCATACTAAAACACAACAGACACTATCACCGTCAATGGATGAGAGAAGAGATGGGGCTTTACTAAAATATATGTTACTTATAGGAACATGACAGATAGTTTAATACAATGCTATGAAGTCTTATTAAATATAAGTAAATATTTCATATGTAGGGACACATATATATATATATATATATATAAGTAGATATAAGGTAAAATGTGTCGAGTCGACGACGAGTCAGTCGTATGTAACCTCCGTGTAAAACTAACTACCTAAGTGTAAAACTAATTCAATAACTTACAACATCAGTATATTAGTTGCGAATCTTTAACATGGGTTGGGGACAAAGTAAAGAGAAAACCGACAACAAGAAAGTGATAGCACAACAAGTTACAAATAATAATTTTGAAGACAAATTGAATAATATGTAATCGATTTTGATCGGCTTGGTCATAATTTTGGCATTGGCCATAGCATATCGTGCCAAAGGTTGGGTACAGAAGCAGATGGCAAATTCCTTTTCGCAAAACAATAGTGCGCAAAGTGTAACACAGCCGCAGCAAAAAGCTGCAAACGTTGGTTACATATGATGAAATGAAACGTCATGTACACGTGTGTATACCAATAATCGTGTAGCAATGCTTGTGTGTGTTTTTATTTTATAACTAGTTATAAGATTCTATTGTCTGGGCAGTGTTACAGTCTCTCCAGCGGTGCCGTATTGACTATTGATATATCGAAGTGTTGAAGTGCTTGTAAAACAACGCCACCATGTCGGTCCGAGTACAGGAGCAGTGCACGAAGGCAATTCCTTTGAGAAGAGGCGTTAGACAGGGAGACGTAATATCTCCGAAACTGTTTACCGCCGCTCTAGAGGACGCCTTCAAGCTCCTGGAATGGCAAGGACTAGGCATCAATGTCAATGGCGAGTACATCACTCACCTTCGATTTGCTGACGACATCGTAGTCATGGCAGAATCGCTGGAAGATCTTGGCACAATGCTCGATGGCCTCGACAAAGTTTCTCAAAAGGTGGGCCTTAAAATGAACATGGACAAGACGAAAATCATGTGGAATGTCCATGTGGTGCCCACCCCAGTATCAGTTGGGAACTCTTGTCTAGAAGTTGTTGAAGAATATGTCTACCTGGGACAAACAGTCCAGTTAGGTAGGTCCAACTTTGAAAAAGAGGTCAGTCGACGAATCCAACTCGGCTGGGCAGCGTTCGGGAAACTGCGCGACGTCTTCTCATCCAAAATACCTTAGTGCCTCAAGACGAAAGTCTTTGACCAGTGTGTGTTGCCAGTGATGACATACGGCACAGAGACGTGGTCGCTCACTGTGAGCCTCATAAGAAAGCTCAAGGTCGCTCAGCGAGCTATGGAGAGGGCTATGCTTGGTGTTTCTCTACGAGATCGAATCAGAAATGAGGAGATCCGTAGACAAACTACGGTAACCGACATAGCCAAATAATTAGCAATTTGAAGTGGCAGTGGGTGGGGCACATAGTTCGGAGAACTGACGGCCATTGGGGCAGAAAGGTTCTCGAGTGGAGACCACGCACCGGAAAGCGCAGCGTAGGACGGTCCCCCACTAGATGAAAAGACGACATAATAAAGGTGGACGTCCTGCGGCTGAAATGATGATGATGATGATTGTCTCTGTTGTTATTTTCTGGGTCATAAATTTAATAAGTAAAAATTTTTGTGAGGAAGGAGGATGGTGTAGGTATACATATATATAAGTAGATATAAACAATGTGTCGAGTCGACGATGAGTCAGTCGTATGTAACGCCTGAGTGGCAATAAAAGTTCTTTTCGTAAAAGTACATATTCATTTATCAAGAATCACGCTATACAACACTAGTACATTACCAAGGACATGATTATATATATATAGAGGAACCAAGAGACTTCTAAAGATTAAAAAAGAACAATTGAAAACAAGGGTATGATTATAGCAAATAAGTTAGAGGAAAGTAAATGTATTTTTAATAAATGTAATGATATAGTTTTATTATTAGAAAAAAGCAAGAATGTAAAATTGTCATCAGCTATTAATATTTTTGAGATAATAAAAAAAATATACGACGAAATTAATAATCTATGTATTTTGCCTACGACAGGGTTTGTCAAAATGGAGTTTGATCTTAAAATTACTTCCAGCAATGGACAACACTGAAGACACAATTAAGAGCCTAATTGACTCCATAGAAATTTACGGGGATATGCTAGGTGAAAAAGGTAAGACACTTTTAATTACATTTGTTACTAAAACACTATTGTCAGAAAACGCAAAGCTACGCATTTCAGGAACTTATAAAACTGTTCAGGAACTAATAAAAAATTTGAAAAGCCAGCTTTTAGCTAAGAAATCTTTTATGGTCATACAGACACAATTACAAAATAAACAACAAGGTACAAACTCTATTGAAAAAATATGAAACGGAAATTGAATTTTTTTTTACTAAGTTGATTATTTCCCAATCAGATGGTGATTCGAGTAAGTTCAACATTTTAAAGTCCTTGAATAAATCAATTGCTATTAAACGGTTTTCAGGTGGTCTACACAGCGCTAAGCTTATCACGATTATCTCAGCTCGTAATTACACCAGCTTTTAAGATGCAATCCAAGCTGTGAAAGACGAAGTTACGGTGTCATGTCAACCAAAAACAGGTACCTAACATCATGCATTGATCTAAAAATGGATGAGGTGCATTGTTTATAGGACGATTTCATGGTTATCATTATCAGATAAGAAAGTTTTATAAAAATAACAATTATGATCTTAATCGACGAGGTCGTTATAAATTTACTCGTGGACAAATAGGCGTGGTAAAAGTACCAATAAAGGAAACGTACCTATTTACAGAAGTAATAGAAATACAAGATATTTTCGGAATCGCGGTAGAGGTCGATATATGTTTACAGCAAAACAAAGTGATGAAAATCAACCTACCATGAACTTCCAGGAAAGATTTAGTAAATCAGATTCAGTTTTTTCGATCTTAAGCATTGTGTTTGGTCACGTCACGGAAGCGCAAAGTAATATTAAATACTATTGGTTAATTGATACGGATGCTACACTATCAATTATTAAAAAAACAATCATTGCCAGTAAATATTAATATACATAAGAATAATACTTTAATAAATGTAATAGGTGGACAGTGTCGTTCTCAAGGTGTAGTTAGTTTAAATTTAAGTCATAGCAAATAATATTTAGCACATAATTTTATATGTAATAAGTAAAAAATTATAGATTTCCTATTAAGATTTTAATGTTAGTGAAAAGGACAAATTTACCATCTTTTGTTTCCGACTTTCAGTCTTTAAGTGATTATAACTTGTGTTAATTTAGCGATACGAGCATTACTGTCGGCAGAGTTGAAACATTACCTGAATTAAATTTAAATTAATTAAATACAGAAGGGAGACAATCTATACAAGCAATTTATGCAAAATATTGTGATATTTTTTGCATAGCAGGAGAAAAATTGTCTACTACAAATATGTATGAACAAATAATATAAAACCAAACAGTAATTCAATTTACGTTAAACCGTATAGATCACCACAAGCGTTAAAACCCGAAATAGTTAAACAGATTAATCAAATGCTAGAAAATGATGTCATAGAGGAATGTAATAGTGAATAATCAAGTCCAATTTTATTAGTATTAAAGAAAAGTAATGAAACTGTTAAAAATGGCGATTGGTAGTTTGATTAAACAAATCTACCACTACCTAATATCAACGAGATTAAAGATTCTTTAGGTGCTGTTTACTTTACTCACCTCTAGATGTGTAACAATGATATTTTAAATTGACTTTGGAACCTAGCAGTCCCAAATTAACAGCTTTTATAACCAGTATAGGCCGATAACAAATGAAGCGCCTACCAATGGGACTAAAAATGAAACCTAATGCTTTTAGTCATATGATGTCTGTAGCCATGTCTGGATTGACCTACGATAAGTGTCTAGTATATCAAGACGATTTGATTGTGTACGGAAGAAATCTAATTACGTATAATAAAAATTTAATCAGTGTGATGGAAAGGTTACGAAAACTAAATTTAAAGCTAAATCCTCAAAAATGCGATTTTTTGAAGAAAAAAATTCCCTATTTAGGTCATGTAGTCTCAGAAAAAAGAGTTATACCTGATCCTGAAAAAATAAATATTTTACAAAATTATCCTGTACCAAAAAATTCAGACGCAGTTAAACGCTTTGTAGCGTTCTGCAATTATTATAGGATTTTCGGATATCGCTATGCCTTTAAATAAATGAATTAGGAAAAACGAGTCGTTTATTTGGACTGATAAGTGTAATAATTCCTTAAAAATTCAAAAAAAAAAATTTTGATAACTTCACCTATTCTTCAATACCCAGATTTTTCCGATAGCAACAAATTCATAGTTCAGACAGATGATTCAGGCACTGCTATTGGTGCTGTATTATGCAATAAAGATTTATGACCAGTAGTGCTATTCTGTAAAATACCAACTCGATGTCGAGCTTCATTCACGTGACATATTTCATTACGACAGTAAATTCACTTTACCTTGGATCAGCATTCTGTAAACACATGGGACATACTTGCGAAGTGAAGTGAGATTCTTATCGACAAACGTCTAAATAGAGAGGTATTGACTATGAATAACTAAGCCGAAATTATTTCAACAATCCCTTTTCTACTAAAATACGAATATTGCTTTAATATATTATTTATTTTATTTCTCCAATGACAGAATAACAACGTTTTTTGATGATTACTACATGTTATATTAATATAATAGTAAAATATCATTTGTCTTGGCTGTTTAATGAGATACCTTTACCACAAGTTAAAAAACTTCGACGTTTGTTTACTTTACAACATACAAGCGTCGAGTTACCGAGTGAGTTGAGTGACGGCTTATAGTGAACTTTTTGGTTGTAATGTGAATAGAAACCATTTTCACATAAAATAAGTATGAAGTAAATAATACCTTTTTTAAATTGTTACCCCCTTTACATTTGCTTAGAAGTTTACGTTATAAAATTCTACGAAATAGCTATAAAATACTATAATTACGTTCTTAATAAATTATATATGCCTATTAAATAATTTTCATTAACGTATATTAATACCTTGACGGCGATGCTCACTTAAATCTAAATAATACGCTTCTATAAGAAAAATTAATAATACCAAGTATAGAGACATAATAGTACCTAATTATTATTTATATTACTTATGTTGATTGTGTAATATTTGATTTCTTTAAAAGATGCTAGCTGCTGCTATACAATGAAACACGACCGTTCCGTGATTATATTTTTATTGCGACTAACTTGACAGCTTAACAATTGTACCTAACTTCACATCTTATCTATCGTAACTAACTTCATTGTTTGACAACCGTAACTAACTTCAACATCCCACCCACCAAAGGACACTGTCCTTTACTAATGATACAAACTAAAACTAATTGTGGGCTTGTACAAAATATTAAACATAATATGTATGTTACTAGTTACTTAATAGCATACAAGACAAAAATTAAAAGCTTAATTAATATGACAAAATAGGAATTAAAAAATGAAGTTTTGATTATTCTAATGTATAAAAGTAGCTAATTATTATCTAAGCATACAAAAGATTCAGCTTATGAAATCTTATAAAACAATATCAATTTTTATCAATAGGCATAGCACAAATTTTAGATATTGATCTCTTTACAATTCCATTGCGACACTTAACACTATAAACTCTCGTTAGACTGTCTTCCTTTCTGTTTGTCTGTTTTTCTGTTGCTTGTCTATTATCCGACCTAGAGCCCATTTCCCTGGTGGTAATTGGTCTTCTCTTAAAAGAACTATGTCCCCAATCTCAAATTCTGTCTGTGTCTTAGTCCATTTTTGTCTTGATTGAAGGCGTGTCAAGTATTCGTTTTGCCAACGGTGCCAGAAGTTTGCCACTAATCGTTGACTAAGTTGCCATCTTGATAAATGATTGACATTGATGTCACATAAATCTGGGTGGGGTATGTTGACGGGTGCTTCTCCAATCAAAAAATGTCCAGGTGTCAAAATCTCCAATTTAGTGTCAGATGTATCGACTGGTACCAAGGGACGTGAATTAAGACAGGCCTCGATTTGGCATAATTTTGTTGACAGCTCTTCGAAAGTCAAGTGAGTGTTTAGAATACTTTTCAGGTGAAATTTAATTGACTTCACATCAGCTTCCCATAAGCCACCGAAGTTTGGGCTATACGTGGGTATGAAGTGCCATTGTGTACCATCTGCTTCGAGATGTCTAGTAAATGTCCAGGTAAATTTAGGTTCGCTTCTTTCCATGCTAAATGCAATTCTTTATTAGCGCCTACAAAATTTCTACCATGATCACTCCAGATCTGAGTGCATCTTCCTGGACGAGAAACAAACCGACGGAATGCTCCAATGAATGCTTCAGTTGTGAGATCACCAACCAATTCTAGATGTAAGGCTTTCGTAGCCATACATATGAATATAGCGATGTAGGCTTTATGCGATTTAGCTCCTCTGCCCTTTGACATCAAGATATAAAAAGGACCGGCAAAGTCCACTCCACTATGAATAAATGGGCGTGCAGGTGTAACGCGAATCTTAGGTAAGTCTCCCATCAGTTGAGTTTGTGATGTAGCCTTATGTCGAGCACATATTAAGCATTTGTGTATATACACTTTTATGAGATTTTTTACCCTTATTATCCTATATTTCGACTTAATGTAAGCAATCATTAGTTGAATACCTCCGTGTAACGTCTTTTTATGTGCTTCAGCGACAATAAGATAAGAAAGTTGACTTTTGGTTCCTAAAATTATTGGATATTTTTGATCATTACTTAAGTTTGCATTTCTTAATCTCCCGCCCACCCTGAGAATAATATTTTCGTCAAGGTAAGGATTTAGAGTTTTTTAGTTTGCTTTCTCTGGCCACATTTCTTTTCTTTCACGAATTCTTCTTTTTGTGCTATAGTTACACATTTTATTAAAGCTTCTTCTAATTCCATGGTTGTAATTGTTTTCTCAATGTTTTCAGGTTTTTTTCTCATCTTCAAAAATTTCAAGATGTATACTATTGTTCTTAAAAGTTCTTGTAATGTATTGAATTCTTCAAATTTTATTTTGTTTTCTTTTTCCATTTTAGTGTTGACTATTATTTTTTTAATTTTAATATCTGTAGATGTAATTTTTGGGTGTTTAAAGATTATTTCCTGATTCTTAAGCCACTCTGGTCCTTACCACCGTAGCTTATTATTAATTAAGTTATTTAAATTAGTGCCTCTTGAACCCAAATCCGCAGGATTATCTTTTGATCTGACATGGAACCTTTGTGCATTAGATATGTTGTCTAATATTTCAATCACACGATTGCTGACAAATGTTTTCCATTTGTTTGTATCTCCTGTAAGCCATGCTAAAACAACTGTTTAATTAGTCCATGCATAGATTTGATTTTCTGATAATCTCATAGCTTCTCTTACTTGTGTTAGCAATTTGGATAGAAGTAAAACTCCACAGAGTTCTAGGCGAGGTAGAGAAATAGTTTTAACTGGTGCTACTTTGGTTTTCGATGCTATGATACCTGTTTTAATTTCTCCCCTTTCAGTTTGTTCTCTATAATATACTGTTGCACAATATCCTTTATTTGAAGCATCACAAAATCCATGTTGTAATCCATCCATCCGTTTTGTTGCTTTCTTTGTTAGTGTATATACATCTTTTTATGTGTACTTTATATAAATTTGTAAAATCCTCTCGGATTTCTATCCATTCTTTTTCAAGTGATGTACTAATACTCTCATCCCAACCCAATTTTTCCTTCCATATATTTTGTATTAAGATTTTTGCGGGAATTATAACAGGCGATATCCATCCTAGTGGATCAAATAAACGCTGTAAGTCCGCTAAGATAGCTCTTTTGTATTGAACTGTCGATTAGGTGGTAACGTTATCTGATAATGAAATGTATCATTAATGATATTCCATAATAATCCTAAAGCCTTAATAATACTTTCATCTGTAATTCCTTTCTCGACACTTCTACTTCTTAATGATTGTGATAATTGATCTAAAAAGTCTTTGTTATTTGATGACCATTTTTTAAGTATAAATCCTCCAGATTGTAATATCCGGCTCGAAGGACCAATTTGTTGATGTGTAATATTTGATTTTTTTAAAAGATGCTAGCTGCTGCTATACAATGAAACACGACCGTTCCGTGATTATATATTTATTGCGACTTCTACTGTACTGTGCCCACTTATGCAATCATCTACATAGAAGTCTTCAGATAATATTTTTGCACCTATAGGATACTTATTTCCTTCATCTTTTGATAGTTGTTTAAGAGTTTTAATTGCTAAATAAGGTGCCGATGCTGTACCAAATGTAAGTCGTAACATACGGTAATCTTCAACTTCATGTTTCGAATCTTTTCTCCATAATACCCGTTGGTAATCTGTATCTTCCTTTGTAACAAGTATCATGCGGTACATTTTTTCAATGTCTGCCATAAAACAGATTTTCTTTATACGACATCTCATTATTAAGTTTCTTAAATCTTCTTGTATCTGAGGTCCGACTAACAACAATTCATTGAGTGAGATGTTTAATTTCTTGCATGATGCGTAAAAACAATTCGGACTTTTGTTGTTTCACTCTCTCGAACTACAGCGTGATGTGGTAAATATATCGCATGTTTGTTGACTTCTTTTGGTGCCTTTTCCATATGATTAAGCTGTCTATATTCTTCCATGACTCTAGCATATTCTTCTTTCAATTTTGGTTTGTTTTGTAACTCCTTCTCTAATTGTTCTAACCGTTTTAATGCTATATCTCTTGTTAATCTTATTTCGTGTGGCGATCTTTTAAATGGTAATTTTACTATTGTTTGCGCCTCTTTATCGTATTGTGAATCGATGTTATAATGACCCATCCCTTAAATCCGCCCCCCACCCCGCTCCGTCTATTTTCCTACCGTTGGCTTGTACCTGTCGTCGTACGCGCCAGTGTCTTCGTTGATTTAGCATAAAACGCTCCGACAAAATCGTGCCGTTGAGCCTGACCACGTGCACATATCAAAACCCTTGTAATTTGGAAGAAAGGATCCATCTTCGGGCAGTTTGTGACTCGAAATCGTGAGTACCTTTTTTCCTATCCTACCTATATTTGTTCCCCATTATAGCATCGGTTCACATATGAGTTTCACTTAGCATTCGTAGGTACATTAAAATCTTTAATCTGTAATTTTAATAAATCCATACAGTCCACTCATTATCGCGCAAACAATATAATTATTGGTACTTCGCACCGGATTAGACCATGTTTGATGGTTTGAAAAGATCGATATAGTTTGGTTACCGTTTGTAAAATTTTCGTTCATATGATTTCGAGTTATCCGCTATTTGGTTGATGGGTAACAGATACGTAATTAATTGTATTTTCTAGTTGTTATCTAGTGTCGTATCGTTTCATTTCGTATAACTAGGAAATATCGCATATTACGTTCTCCAGCGCTCATATTTCGATTGTAGGTAGGTAGATTAATAATCGTCGTTCGTTTGTTTGCTATGTGTACGGGCCGAGTGGTTCAATAGGAAGACTCAATTTATATTATTTCCATATAATAATTATCGTTTGTGTGTATTATTTCGTAAGTTAGCAGGTCTGTATATACGTATCGTGTCATAGAACCGGGTTGTAATAAGTAAATACTTACCTTAATTTTTTTGGTATACCTACATAATTCACAATGTCGGTTGAACAAAAATTACAACTTTTACATGCTAAAAAGGAAAGATTATTCGCTCGTGTTCAAACTATTTCTAGCCATGGGACTAAAATTGAATTTGATTCATTTAAAGAATTGTTTTTAAATGAAATTGAGACGGTAGATAGTTTGCGTTTAGATTTCGAAAAAGTTCTCGATGAAATTAACATCTTGGAATTGAAAGAAAACCCGAAATACGTAATTAACTATCAGCAACTTTCATCGTTCGAAGACATGTTTGGCCAAATCAAGCGTGTTAGTAGGCAATTGGCGCCAGCAGCCACATATGTACATAGCACTAGTAATAGGACAGGGTTGCCACCTATCGAATTACCAGAGTTCAATGGAGACTTAAAGTCATGGCCCTTATTTTACACTAGTTTTAACAACACAGTACACCTTAATTTATCGTTATCGTCAGCTGAGAAGTTATATTACTTACTAGGAAAATTGACTGGTAAGGCACAGGCCGTTTTTGCCGGCATTACGCCGAGTGCTGATAACTATCAGCTCATTTACCAATCGCTCGTAAATAAGTACGAAGACAAACGTATGCTAGCCTCGTCGTACTTAGACCAAATATTCGATTTAAAACCTGTAAGTTCGGCCACAGCCGATAATTTAGAATTATTTTTGGACAAATTTTCTTCATCATTTGCTGCGCTTAAAAATCTGGATATAAAGGACCTAACCGATTACATTTTTCTTTACATGGCCTTAAAAAAGTTAGATCCAGACACTATTCGTGCGTTTGAGTTAGATAATCGCACGCAAGCGATTCTGTCGTTCGACAATTTGGTCACATTTGTACGTGACAACATTAAAATATTATATAGGACGCAACCTGACAATCGTAAGTTGTCGAACAAATCGAACGCAACTATTAATAACAGTAAACCTACACATGTTTATGTGAATACTTCATCGTCGTCGTCCCAACATAGAGATAAATGTTCACTGTGTAACTCGCATCATGATCATTTGTATAGTTGTCCCGAATTTCAAAAATTGTCACCGGTTGAACGTTTTCGGTTCATAAAATCAAAAAATCTTTGTTTAAATTGTTTCAATAACAATCATCATTCTACCGATTGTAAGTCAAAATATAGTTGTCATAAATGTAATAAGAGACATCATTCTATGTTGCATTTTGAACCTACAACCTCCGATAAAAATGAAGTAGGATCGAATCAGCCTAGGCGAGCGGTTGAGAATCATCATAGTCAAGTAAATAATCAGAGTGGGAACTCAACCTCTCCACATACCGAGATAACATTGTGTAATTTATCTAGTAGTGAATCGAACTCGAGAAAACATAATTCGTCAGTTTGTGGAATGCGAGCGAGTGCCGCGACCACGACCGCGACCGTGTCCGCGACCGCGACCACGACAACGACAACGACCGTGTTGTTGGGTACCGCTATCGTTGTCGTTATTGATAATCATGGGAGGAACCATAATGTTCGGATTTTGTTAGACAGTGCTTCCCAGAGTAATTTTGTAACTCGTGCTTGTTATCAACGTTTGGGCTTGAATGATTTTACTAAATTAAATAGTTTTACCGTAAAGGGAATTGGGGGTTCAACTAAAATTATACAAGGATCGACTAATTTAAAATTCTATTCTCGTTTTGATCGTAATATTGACTTCAATATAGAGACACTGATTGTCGATAAAATAACGGAATGTTTACCTACCACCGCGGTGGACAATTCGGTTATGTTGAATTTCAAAACATTGCCACTGGCTGACAATACTTTCGATGTGCCAGGTGAAGTTGAGATGCTTATCGGAGCATCATTATTCCCACACCTTTTATTATCTCGCAAGGTGTATGGTCACCCTACTCATATCGCACCTGTTGCTTTGGAAACCGTCTTGGGTTAATTTGTTGTCGGTTCGGTGCCCGCTCGTTTGGATTATAGGAGTTCGTCAATTTCATGTTGCTGTGTCGACGATCCTTTGGAATCTGCGGTACACAGGTTCTGGGAACTAGAGGAAGTCAACATGCCGCCGTCAATCAGTTCGGATGACGAGGACTGCGAAAATTTGTATTCACGAACTACTACGCGCGACAAGGACGGTCGATATGTTGTCGCGCTGCCATTTAAAGGTGATGTGTTCTCATTGGGAGACTCGCGTCGAGTGGCGGAAAGACGTTTCTTATGCTTAGAGCGTAAGATGCTAGCTTCGCCTGACTTAAAACTCGCCTACGATGCAGTAATTCGAGAATATCTGGAAAAGGGTTATTTATCGCTCGCGCCTTAAGAAACGGACGCTACTCGAGATTTACCTAGCTATATCATACCTCATCATGGAGTCATTAGGGAGGAAAAAGTTACAACTAAATTACGCATTGTACTCGACGCTAGCGCTAAAACTAGTTCATCGGTTTCCCTTAATGATATTCTATATAGAGGTCAAAATCATCAAAGGGATTTATTCGACGTTATCATTAATTTTCGTCTTTTCGCAATCGCTCTTTCGGCCGATATTCGGCAAATGTTCTTGTGCATTGGAATTCGCGAAAGCGATCGTCGATTCCAACGCGTACTGTATCGTTTTTCGTCGGATGAACCGCTTAAAACTTATGAATTTAATCGTGTTTGTTTCGGACTGAAGTCGAGTCCCTTCCACGCTCTCAGAACTATTAAACATCTTGTCGAAGATGAGGGTGAAGCGTATCCTACCGCGAAAAATATTATTAACACTGGACTTTACATGGATGACCTGGCTTATTCAGTCCATAACGAAGCTGAGGCCGTAGCTACCACGGCAGAAGTGATCGCGCTCATGAAGTCTGGCCAGTTTGATATTGTAAAGTGGAATAGTAACTCGCAGGCAGTGATCGATTCAATTCCCCCGTCGCATCGTTTGTCATCAGTTTTGGAATTCAACGAGTCAGACCGGCATAAAATTTTAGGTCTATGTTGGTCTCCCACCACAGATTTGTTTGGTCTCAGTATAAACAAGCCCGCCGAGATTTGTACTAAACGAGGTATTTTATCGTGTGTTGCTAGAATTTGGAATCTAATGGGCTTCGTAGCACCTGTTGTATTATATGCTAAACTTCTTATCAAATATTTGTGGCTGTGTAATTGTAATTGGGACGATCCGCCCCCTTCTCGCATCGTTGAACTATGGACTCGTTTTAAAGAGGAGCTTCCCTTGCTTTCGCGAGTCAAAATACCTCGTCACGTGGGCATTACACCGGATGCCGTCGTGACTATTATTGGATTCGCCGATGCGAGTGAGAAGGCTTACGGGGGAGTCGTATATTTTCATGTTTGTGTCGACGGAAGCAATTCCATATTCTTGGTAAGCGCAAAGTCAAAGGTTTCGCCTCGCAAAGTTGTATCGCTCGCTAGATTGGAACTTTGTGCTTGTCTAGTACTGGCTAAACTCATTCGTAAAATAGTTAACACCTGTGGTAGTCGTTGTAACATGAATAATATTTACGCCTTTTCAGATTCGACTGTATCACTTTGTTGGGTTCATTCGTCGCCCCACCGTTGGGACACATTCGTGTCCAACCGAGTGGCTAAGATACAGTCGGATTTGTCATCGGATAAGTTTTATCACGTATCGGGGGTCGATAATCCAGCTGATTGTTTGTCGCGCGGTCTTACACCTGCACAACTGCTTAATCACCCGCTGTGGTTCAGTGGTCCGTCCTGGGTTAAATCGAATCCAGATCAGTGGCCAGTTTCGAAGTTTATTCCTTCCACGGTAGCTGATCCACCCGAAGAGAAGAAGCACACCTTTCACGTTTCGTCGTCTAGTGAACCGATTTTAATATCGTTAGCTAGTCGTTTGTCGTCTTGGTCGAAATACTTGCGTTGCGTAGTTTATATATGTCGTTTTTTGAAATTATTACCTCGAAGGGACTACGTAGCCGCATCTGATCTTGATTACGCTGAGTTGATGGTATTGCGTCAACTTCAGACATCGTGCTTCGCCACTGAAATTGCAAACTTACAAGTAGGTAGACACTGTAGTCGTAAATTACAGTGTCTAAAGCCATTTTTGGATAATGGATTGATCAGGGTAGGTGGTCGTCTGTCAAACGCGGAATTAGATTACAATCACAAACATCCTATCGTTCTACCGCGTACAGGTCATATATTAAATCTTTTGTTTGACTATCATCATAAAATTAATTGTCATGCTGGCCCTGACTTATTAACGTCGATTTTGCGCCAAAACTATTGGATATTTTCTGCACGCAATATAATTCGTAGTAGAGTACATAAATGTGTTCCATGCTTTCGTTTACGGCCTAAGCCAATCTACCCTGAGATGGCAGATCATTGTTCGTGCCGTGTCGTTCAAGTCGTGAAACCTTTCATTCATACTGGCACTGACTACTACTTTCAAGGTCACAATATCACGAGGTCGCGGTATTAGGTCTGTGAAGGCGTACGTTTGCTTGTTCGTTTGTATGAGCACTAGGGCCGTACATATTGAGTTGTCTGGAGATTTAAGCACCTCGAGTTTTTTGTCAGCTTTTAAGCGTTTTATATCCCGCCGCGGTACCTATAAGTCGCGTATATTCAGATAACGGAACTAACTATATTGGAGCTAAACGTTCGCTTTCCGAATTGCATTCGTTTTTGCGTTCTAAATATTTCAATACAGAGTTCGCCCAAGTATTAGCTGAAAGCCGTATAACGTGGGTATTAAATACTCCAGCTGCTAGTCATTTCGGAGGCAACTGGGAGGCTAATAAAAAAAGTTTGAAAACTCAACTCATTTGTATCGCGTTATCGGTGAACAAATTCTATCGTTCGAAGAATTGTCTACAGTTCTCATTCAAATCGAAGCCGTGATGAATTCTCGGCCCTTATGCCGCACCCTGTCGAGTGACCCATCTGAACCCCTCGCTCTTACTCCAGCACATTTTTTGAATACCACGCCTTTAAAGTATTTTCCTTCTAAGGAAATTACGGAGGATAGGCTACATCTTCTGTCTCGAATAGATCTTTTAGATAAACTAGTACAGTCGTTTTGGAAGCGTTGGAAAATGGAATATTTACACACTCTGCAGTCGAGACAGAAGTGGAATACCCCTAGCGAACCGGTTGCTGTGGGCACAGTGGTGATTCTTGTTAATGACAATGCACCTCCTCTGCATTGGCCGATGGGCATTGTTGAGGAGGTATTTCCTGGCTCAAATGGAGTCACGCGTATTGTGAGAATTAGGACGGCCACAGGTTCATATCTGCGGCCTGTTATACGCCTCTGTCCCTTGCCAAACCAATAGTGGCGTAATAGTAGTTTAGAGATATTATAGTTCATTTTTAAGTTTAGTATTTAGTATAATTTTGTTATAAAGTTAACTTTGTTTCGTTTCGGTTTGAATTTTTTCCTTTAGATTAGTTTCATTTGTTTAGAAGGAACGGGTTCCTTCTAGCTGGGGGGAATGTTTGCGCCTCTTGTATAATCTTGTTATAATGTCCCATCCCTTAAATCCGCCCCCCACCCGCTCCGTCTATTTTCCTACCGTTGGCTTGTACCTTTCGTCGTACGCGCCAGTGTCTTCGTTGATTTAGCATAAAACGAATCAATCGACAAAATCGTGCCGTTGAGCCTGACCACGTGCACATATCAAAACCCTTGTAATTTGGAAGAAAGGATCCATCTTCGGGCAGTTTGTGACTCAAAATCGTGAGTACCTTTTTTCCTATCCTACCTATATTTGTTTCCCATTATCGCATCGGTTCACATATGAGTTTCACTTAGCATTCGTAGGTACATTAAAATCTTTAATCTGTAATTTTAATAAATCCATACAGTCCACTCATTATCGCGCAAACAACTATATATTTGCCATCAGATGTTCGAGAATGTGTTGTGTCATAAATTTCTTCACATATTCGTTCTTCTGAAGTGAATTTGCGTTTTTGAGTATCATCAATGCTCCAAAGATTTTTTAAAAGATTATCCATGTTAATATCTACATTGTGATGCATGACTACTAATTCGTTATTCGTTTGTATGTGTTCGGAAATATTACCAGATAAAATCCAACCCAAGCTGGTTTCTTGAGCTGATGGTGAACCTGGTGGTCCTCTTACTAAATTATTCTTCACAATCTCAGTGTATACATCAATCCCAAGTAATAAATCAGTCTTACTAGAAATTAAGTATTGTGGATCAGCCAATGTGAGACCGTCCAAATGTGACCAATTAAATTTTGTTTGTATTGTAGAACTTGGCAACTTAGACGTAATGTGTGATTTAAATACATATGCTTTTACAGGGAGATTGAATTGTTTGTCGTATCTTGATGAAAACTCCAACTATACCACATATCGTACAAAAGTTGTTGTGGCTCCTACTCCTGTAACTGTACCTCGTACTGTCGTCTTCTTGAGTCGCAGAAGTTGAGTTGCATTTTCGCTAATAAAGGATGCCTGTGATCCTGAATCGATTAATGCTCTCAGTGTAGTCTCACAGCCATTTTCATCTTTGACAGGTATTAATGCTGTTGCTAACAAAGCTTTTTTTATATTTAATACAATGTTTGATACAATTGACTCATCCTGAAGAATGTATTGTACGTTTTCATTGGCGTGCATTGAAGAAATTTTCTTATTTATCTTCTCTTTGTCTTGTGACTCTTCATCTTTCTTTCTTTGATGAAGAAGTGAATGGTGACGCTTTCCACATATTTTACAATAACTCTTCCGTTTACAATATAACACTGAATGACCCGCTGACAAGCAGTTGTAGCATAATCGATTGTTCTTAATGATCTCGTTTCTCTTTTCTGAGTCAAACTTGACAAATTCTTTACAGTGGCATAGAAGATGTTGGCCGTTACAAAGTTTACAAGTTACTTGTACGACTGATGTGTGAAATGAACGTTCTTTATGTACTCTTTGATTGGTTGTTGGAGTTGGACTTGTTAATTCGAGTGTATGTATTATATTCTCCAAAAAAGTAATTAAATTCTGTAATGTGGGTAAGTCTGTATTATTGTTCCGACTTACATAGGTTTCCCACTCTTTGTGTGTATCAGAATCTAACCTTTGCACGGTTATATATATTATCATAGGATCCCAATTAGATGTTGTTCATTTAAACTATTCAAACACTCATTTATATTGTCAATAAGAATTCTTAATTGTGAAGATAATTGTGGATTAACTTTCTTAAGCGAAATTAATCTCTTGAGAATCTCGTTCACTATAAGCCGCTTATGGCTATATCTATTTTTTAATGTACTCCAAGCATGTTCATAATTCTGTTCAGTCACTTGTATGTGCTTAATAGTGTTTATTGCTTCCCCTGCTAAACACGATTGCAAATAGTGGAGTTTTTGCACATCAGTTAAAATCTTATTTTTTTGAATTAAAGCTGTAAATGTATCTTCGAACGATTGCCATTCTTCGTATGCACCAGTAAATGTAGGTAGATTGATCATTGGTAGTTTGACTTCGGTTGTATTGGAACTTTGTATTTGCTGTGATGCATTCTGTTCTAAGTTTTCACTTTTTAATAACTGAAGCGTATCGGTCATCTCTACTTTTAAATCCAAATAAGTATCTTCACACTGACTATACTTTTCTTCTTTAAAATATGTCATACCTTTTCGTTGTTCTTTTTTTGTAGTTCTTACTAATTTTTGATATTCGTTTCGATATGACTGCCAATACTCATCCTAAACACTGTAATCATGTTTCTATATCTTCTGTAACCTTTTGTTAATCTTGTTTTCGGTGTTTTTTTATAGTTTGACTTCGATTTCAAAATAATATCTGATAAGTCTTCTAAAACTTCCAATATTTGTTCCGTAGACGTCATATTTATAACTTGTTTTTTATTGTTCGTAAAACGTGATTTTAATATTCGTAATACGTTCGCTTAGTTATAAAACACTTGAATGCATCACACAACTATATATTGTATAACAGCGCTCGATCCTCTGTTGTACTTGTTTATATGTTTATAAACAAACTTCTCTGCGACAACTCGTTCTTAGTTTCTCTTATCCGGCTCGAAGGACCAATTTGTTGATGTGTAATATTTGATTTCTTTAAAAGATGCTAGCTGCTGCTATACAATGAAACACGACCGTTCCGTGATTATATTTTTATTGCGACTAACTTGACAGCTTAACAATTGTACCTAACTTCACACCTTATCTATCGTAACTAACTTCATTGCTTGACAACCGTAACTAACTTCAACAACTTATAAATGAAATTGCTTTGATTATTACAATTTTTACAACTAAGTTATACTACAACAAGTACGTCCAATTATTTCACACTAAACTCAATAGTTCTAGGGCTAATTTTAAAATGACAAGTTGATTCGACCCTCGAAGGTGTTGAAATTCGACGATCAAGCCACTAATTTCCATAGAAAATACCGAACCCATACATTTAATGACAACATTCTCATATTTGACAGTTCATTTTCTTTCCGCATTCATGGATGTGGCGCCCCGGTACTTTTGACTTTTAGAGAATACAAATTTGATACCGCAGCGCGGTTTCAGCTGTCGAGATCTTCTAATGTTCTTACAAAATAGCACTGCAGTTGCATATGCAAGTAGGCCACTAAACAAAGCTGAAAAGAATTACCCTTCCATTCAAAAAGAATTTTTAGTTTTAGATGGTGTGGTTAAATATTTTAGATCGTATTTATTTGGTAAAAAGACCACCATAATGACGGATCACAAACAGTTATTTGGTAACTTGTTTGGTATAAAAAATCCTTCGAGTAGTGTTTCGTAACCATAACGGGTATTGAATCTGTCGCTTAATGTGATGGGATTCAACCAATGCAGAGCGTTGTGAAGCGCTCCTACGTTCCCGTCCAATCACAACGTCTTGGTGGCGCCGTTGAAAATGGCGTCAGTGAGAGAGTGTCGAGCTTCGCCGGCGCATGCAACTGCGTGCGACTCGAGGTGAACACGGGAAATACCTATGTAATTACAAAATACAAACAATCAGACGTGTGCGATTCTTGAGTTACCAGTAAAAGTGCATCGGACAAACCTGCGTGCGTCACGTACTCCAGCTCATCACACCACATCCAGGACGTTCCCATCGGCTGGACGAACGAGCGTACGTGGCTAAAGGTAAGAATTTCTGTCATAGGGGCGACAGATTCTTAAGCGCTAACAGCCTTCAAATAAAATCCGGTGGCTGTTTCCCAATGTGCGTGGTGGTCCGCGCACATTTATGGTGCCGAAAACCCGGGATTAAGGTTAAAAATACACTCAATTCAGCCTTATTCTCAGTCTAATTACTTTTCCTAAGTTTCTTATGCATAGTTCGTAAAAATAATAGTGCTTTACATCGTAATATTTCGATGTTCATGATGTCGGTAAAAAACTCAAACCTACCGACATTTAGTAATTGTTCGTCATAAATTTCAATTTATATTTCAATTTGCCCGAGCCTATTTTATAATTCGAATGCATATGAAATAAGACCGTTTTCGTTTATTTTGTGTAGTAGTTAATGAGTATTATTGAGTATAAAGAAAAATATACATTCATTTTAGTAGGTACTCAAGTAATGAACACGTGAACAGTAATATAACGTGTCTAAATTACGTAGGTCACCGGTCGCAGCGGCCGCAGCAGTTCGTTCAATACGTTAATTTTCAGTCAATACGTTCATTCCATGTCGCGTTCTGTACCTATCGAATTTAGACGCTTAATATTTGTTATCAGTGATCTATTATAGTCTCGAAAGCGATTCGTACAAACAGGTTTTTTCGTTTGGTTATTTAACGTCTATTTCTTTATCTTGCAATTCGTATTAGACGTTTCATATTTCTATGTTTCTATTTCCCGTACTCACTAATCTTTCTCGCGACAATATAATAATAATAAACAAAGTTGATTGTCTCCTCGCGCCTAGGTAACATTCACTCGATCGACTATCCGTTAATTACCTACGGTTCAATTTCGCTTATCTTTCCCATCGGGCTGATAATCTTTTAGCAACATTCTCGGAAATGGAATTATTTTAACTTTGTTTACGTTTCTTTATATTGGAGTTTTATTATCTTTTTTAAAACAAAATAATAACTTATTTAAGAATAAGTTCATGTCAATATTAAACACATGCAATCCTGCGTTGTCTATTGGATTTTAACTTCTGTGCTACATGACTATCGTGATTATTCTCTTATGTAGTAACAATATATTTTAATCTAGTGGATATTCGTAGACTTATACTGTACTTTTATGCTATAATTTAGTGAAGGCAGGTATTTATACTATTGTATTGTACGTGTGCGTTGTAGTTTTTTAAACTTATAATAATTAAACTTGGATATCTGTGCTACACAACTTTCGCATTTTATTCTCTTGTGTAGTACCTATACGTTTCCAACCTATATAATAATTTTATAATCGTAATATACCTACGACGCGACGTTACACACGACTAACTGTTTACGTTAGTAATTAGTTAGTTTGGTTTATGTACTACACAACTTTCGTGTTATATTTCTCTTGTGCAGTACCTATACGTTTTCAACCAAATCATTTCATATTCGTAAAACATACTTATGACGTTATACTTTTTTTTTTTTTTTTTTTTTTTTTTTTAACGTGGAGAAACCCATCATGGGTACACACCCGCCCGGGGGAACGAGTGGTTATGTGAGACTCCTACTCACTAAAACTCCACGGTGTACCATCCGCCGCCATACTGGGGCGACGCGGGCACTGCGCTGGCATACAGCCGCGCCGCCCCGGCCTAATGTAGGAGACGGCTCAGTACACCCTAGCCGTCTCCTCCGTCCGCCGAACCTGTGCAATGAGAAGACGGGCCCCCCGACCCGTCTCCTCTTTTCAGCTAGGGTGGCGGGAGTTGGCGAATGAACCGCCTCCTCCTGCCACCCGTTCGTCTTTGACGGAGAGGGCCGCTCAGGGGATCCCCCTCGCGCGCCCTCTCCGCAGCATCCTTCTGCGAGATGATGTCCTCGCAGAAGGAGGCCATCGCCGTCCATGCAGTCTCGCTGCCGAGCATGACTCTCACCACACTCGGCAGCGAGAGGTCCCCTCCAACAGCTACGGCCAGAGTGCGGCGCTGTTCCACCCACGCAGCACACTCAGAGAGAGTGTGCTGCGCCGTGTCCTCTAAAGCCCCGCACTCGTGGCACGTAGTGTTGGGCTCCCTCCTGGCTATCTTGTGCAGGTACCATCCGAAACAACCATGTCCGGATAAGTACCTGCACAAGTCTAAACGTCAGGGAGCCCTGCTCCCTGGCGCACCACTCCCGGAGGACCGGGCGGACGGCGTCTATGGTATAACGCCCATAGCGCGCGTCCGCCAGGTCCTCCTCCCACCTCCTGATGACCTCCTCCCGGGCCTCCCGCCGGACCCTGTCTACCTCTGTGGGAGCTGGAGGCTCCCCTAACTCTCTCCTCGCCGCCGTGAACCTGTACACGGCGGCGAGCACCTCCGCCTCCAACTCCCACGGCGGGGAGCCAGCAAGAACCATGGCCGCCCCCGCGGACACCGACCGGTACCCGCGGATTACTCTCAGCGCCACGACACGCTGCGTAGCACGCAGTACGCGTCTGTTCGTGGCGCTGAGGGCATCCGCCCAGATCGGTGCCCCGTAGACGGCCATGCTCTTGACAACTCCCGCGAACAAACGGCGACAGCTCGTGCCCGGCCCCCCCGAATTCGGGAGAAGCCGGCCGAGAGCCGCCGCCGCTCCCACTATCTGCGGTTCGAGTCCCTTAAAGTGGGACTCGAACCGCCAACGTCCGTCCAGGATGAGGCCCAGATATTTCATCTGGACCCCAACCCGGACCCTCACACTTTCCACGTATATGTGGGCCCCAGGAGGCGGCCCACACCGAGGCCCATGGAATAGTAGGGCCTCGGTCTTCTCAGCCGCCACCCTGAGGCCCAACGCCTTTATGCGCCCGACCACGAGGGCAGTGCCCTTTGTGGCCAGGCGCGCCACCTCTTCATAAGTCCCCCCCTGGGCTACGACTAGGGTGTTGTCCGCGTAGCATAGCACCCAGTCGTAGCCCATGTTCCACAGAAGCGGCCCCAACACCGACCCCTGTGGAACACCACACCCAACGTGCCGCCGAACCACATTACCTCTCCCGTCTACGAAGACGACCTCCCTGCTCTGGAGGTAGTCCCCCAACAGCCGCCGCAGGTACGAGGGCACTTCGAAAAACCGGAGCGCCTCCCGTATAACACCATGCGGCAGACTGTTGAAGGCGTTGGCGATGTCGATCGACACCGCCAACAACCTACCTCCCCCCTCGGTTCCCTTCGCAGACCACTCCTTCAGGGTGGAGAGGGCGTCCAGCGTTGAACGCCCTCTCCGGAAGCCGAACTGCCGGTCCGGAAGTACCGGCCCAACTTCCTCCAAGTGCCGGACGACACGAGACGCCAGTATACGCTCCAGCATTTTACCCGTGTCGTCCAGCAACACAAGGGGCCGGTACGAGGACGGGCAGTCCGGGGGGTGACCCTCCTTCACCAGAAGGCAGAGTCGCCCCACCTTCCAAAGCTTCGGGAACCGTCCAGCCGACAAACAACGGTTGAACAGCTACCGAAGCTCTCCCCCCATGTGGTCCAGCGCCACACTCAACAGCCGGCCCGGAACTCCATCCGGGCCAGGCGCCCTCCGCTTTTTGCGGAGGCGCTCCACCACCGACCCCATCTCCTCCTCGGTGATGGGGGGGGGGGGGGGGGGGGGGGGGGTGGCAGCAACTCCTCCGCAACAGCACTCCCATATGACATGGGAGGCGGGAGGAGCTCCGGAGGGTCGGGCAGTAACGTGGCCACGACACTCGCCAGGACCTCTGAGTCAAGGGACTCCGTTACGGGGGCGCCTGCCTCCGGAACTCCTTCCGGGCCACCCGGTACGGGCGCCCCCACGGGTCCCTATCCAGGGTCCTGAGGAGCTCCTCTCACTGCTCATCCTTCGCCCGGCTGATGGCCACCTGCAGGGACTTCCTGGCTTCCCTGTAGTGGCCAAGCAGCCGGGCCTCTTCCCCAGCCACACGTGCCCGCCGCGCCGCGGAGCAGGCCACCCGGAGATCGGCAATCTCCGGGGACCACCAATATACCGCCCGCCTATTTGGCGGGCGGTTGTTGCCCCGCGGAATCGACGCGTCGCAGACCGCCGTAAGGGCCCTACGGAAGCGGTCCGCGATCGCGTCGATCTCCTCTTCGCTAGGAGCTGGTGCCCGCCAGCTCTGTACTATGGCCGCCTCTTCAGCGAGCTGCCGATTGAGGCGGCCAAGCACCCACCGTGGGAACGCAGTCTCCCCCTGCGCACGGCGCACCAACTCCCCTGGAGAGGTGGAGACCTCAAACCGGATATACCGGTGGTCTGAGAAGGTCTCCACCTCCTCCAGCACCCTCCAATCCTGCACACGGCGTGCGACAGACGGCGTGGCGAAGGAAACATCCACCACGGACCCTCCGTTATGTCGCACGCACGTGTGCACAGCTCCTCGATTGAGGAGGGACAGCCCAGCCTGGACTGCCCACTCCTCCACCACTGCCCCTAGAGGGTCCGTGGCCACCGCTCCCCATGCCCGCGATTTGGCGTTAAGGTCGCCAAGCAGGACAATGGGGAGCGGTGACAGCCGCCTAACCACCGGCCCCAGGGAGTCGAGAAACTCCTCGAACTCCCTCAGGGGCCGGTTTGGAGAGAAATAAACTCCTACAACCCCATACCCTCCCCAGGCGGCCGCCATGAACCCTAACCGCCTCTCCTTGACGGAGAGGGGGACCCCGTACTAAAAATTGCTACGGAGCCGTCAATGTCACCCGCCCAATAAGGTTGGGCAGGGACACAGTACGGCTCCGCAGCCACCGCGACGTTGATGCTCCACTCCGCCACTGATTGCACAAATAGGTCTTGTGCAGTGGCGGAGTGGTTCAGATTCGCCTGAAGGTAGTTAGTACGGCTCCGATCCATTAACGAGCCGTACCAACTACCTCCGGCCTTGGCCTATTCACAATAGCCCTGGGGGGCCACCTCTTGGATGAGGGGGGCTTACAACTGCCCCCCCCCCCATGTAATGATCCGCTGGTTTGCCAGCGGCGGCACATACAGCGCAGTGTAGCTTCACTGCTGCACATTCTGCCGCCGCATGGCCCGACCCCCCGCACCTGTAGCATAGGGTGCTACGATCCTCCATAGCCTCACACATCGGGCGAGTGTGACCCAAGCCCATACACCTAAAACAACGTAACGGTTTTTCCTCCAGTGGATAGACTCGGACCACACTCCACCCGATGAGGAGACGGCCGACCTCCACTAATTTCCTGGCAGCAACGAGCGGGAGCGACAGGTGCGCGACGCCGCCACCCCAGGCATTTAGGCGAATCTCACCGGCCCTAATTTGTGACGCCTCGCAGCCACTTTTTGCCGCCACTGCCACTACCAGCTCCTCCTTGCTCACGGTCTCATCTATGCCGACGAGCCTAACGTCTGCCCTCTTAATCGGCCTGGTCACTGTAGCGACACCTGCCATCGCCTCTGTCAGCTTCAGTGCCAGGCCGTCTGCTTTTTCAGAGCCACTGGCACCAGGAAGTTCGATTATCCTGGAGCCAGTAGCTGTCTCCCGAACCTTAATCTCATCTATGCCGAGTCCGGCCAGCTGGACCACCTCCCGAGCGCCTAGTAGGGCCGCCCTGTAGTCGACCACCCTCGCCACTGCTTCCGGCTGCAGGGTGACTATCACCGCAGCTGCACGTGGCGAGGAGGGCAGCTTGGCCCTGGGGCGAGCTGCTCTCGTCTGCGGTGCAGGAGCCCTCGAAGCCACAGGAGCTACTGGAGTAGCTACTGCAGGTGCCACCTTCTTTTTCTTCCGGCGCACCACGGTTGACCAAGTTACCTCCTGCGTGTCCGCCGGAGCCAGGGTTGCAACCGCAGCTCCATCCCCCCCAGTCTCCAGTAGTGCGGAGGTAGGCGTCTCAGCCGACCTGGTTCTTGGTCCAGGCTTCTGCACCACGGACCTGGCAGGCACATGTGCTGCCTTCTTGGCGGGCGCTTGAGTTGAAGAACCCGCAGCTGCCTTCCTCTTATCCGCCGCCAAAGGCGGGCGGATAACCTGCTTGGGAGGCAGCCTTTCTTCAAAGTCCTCCAACCGGGCATTAAGGACCTGGGTCACTGAGTGTACCACTGACCTCTGAAGCCGCATCTCCATGTCTGCCATGGCTTTCCGGCACTCCTCCGCTGTTGAGTCCATCTGAGCTGACTGGACAGGAGGCACCTGCTTATTTGCGTTGGCCTCACGCCTCCATGCAGCAACCTCATCCTTCAAGCTTTCCACTTGCCGACGTAGGTTGTTGGCCTCCCGCTGCAATCGGGCAGTTTCCTCGTTGACCGAACGATCGAGGAGAGTCTCCACCACCTCCATCAGACTCTTAGCAGCCCCCTTCAGTTCCTTGATACAGGCCCCTTTTAAGTTCCCGGACTTTCTGCATACCTGTAGTATGTCCTGCACTCCTTTGCCTGCCACTTCTCTCAACTTCTCCGTGTCTAGTGCCACCATGTTGACAACCTCGCCCGCAGGCTTAGTAGCCTTTTTGTACGTATGGCTGCCGAGGGCCCGGTCAGAGGAACTTTCGGTTCCACCCACAATGCGACCCGACGCCCCTGAGCGACCCTTACCCCTCCTGGCAGTGTTTACCTTCGCGGCAACTGAGACCTCTCTTTTTGAGTCCGAGTCAACACCCCGATCCCCGATAGATCGCTTACGTTGCAACGTAGCGCCCCCTTTATTAATCGTTAACAAAGCGTCCCCTTCCATGTTGTCCAGGGACACCTCAATCTCCTCCTCAGATGAGGAAAGGTCCACCCTAGCAGCCTCGCCGGATGACATGGACGAGATTTTTGAAATCTCACTGAAAACGTTTCCTACCTCCTGCCCATCACTGGGCGGCAAATCGGCCCCTTTGCTACCATCCTCTTTTTCCTTAAAACTAAGACTTATACTAAGGTTTTTGTTTTGATAATTTCCGCTCATTGTTGATCCCACGAATATGGGGGAATAAACAGTCCACCCAGGCAGTGCCCCCTGTACCTGGGTAAGCCTAGCGTAACCCGTCAGAGAGTCGGCCGGTTCTTAGACGGGGGTCGCACTAAAGACTGATCAACCCATCAGCCATGCGTCCTCTCGAGGTGCGCCGTCGCTTAGGATTGGGGTAATTTTTTATAGAGGTTTTCTTCCTCGCGGTCCGGGCGATTAAGCCAAGACCCTCGGTCCCATACAAATCCGCGAGACATGACCACGACACTCCGATGGGATTACGAGAACGGCGGTTGTAAGTGAGGTAAGATATACTTCACTTACATACCTGATGGCAGTGTAAGTGCACATCAGGCCCACCAACGCCACGTCTGTTGGCCCCCTCTGATATTCAGAGGGATGCCAGACGAGGCCCCCCCCCCTCGTCAGGTATTAGCCGTCGGCCGAGAAGCGGCCGACGTTGCCCGGGATGCACCACGCGGAGGTTCCTGACTCGCACCCCATGACGTTATACCTACGTATGACTGTTTAAGTTAGTTTATGTTATTTGCTTTTCTGTACTATACAACTTTGCGGTTTTATTCTCTTGTATAGTGTTAATATCTTTCAATGTAATATATTATCAGCTTTTATTAGTTAGGTATATACCAACTACGTTGTGTTCATTCTGTATAATGTGGAGCACTTGTTCAGCAAGTGATTCGTGCTGTTATACATTCTTAGTATATAATTCGAGTTGTATAGCATAATTTTGTTTACGTTTTCACATCATAGATAACTGTGAAAACCAGACACCATTCTAATCGTTAGTTTCAATTCATATCAAGGATGTCTTATAGTCTTAGACAAAAATCTAAAACCAACGTGTTATCTAAGAAACGCAAATCCCTTACTATGGTTGGTGATGAACCTTCAATTACTATCCGAGACTTACCTGGTCTGCGCCGCAAGCGTACACTTGCATTAAATCGATTAAAAAGGACTTTAGACGTCGCTAAGTTATCTAGGCAGGATTGTTCTCATGTGGACACGTTTCTCGCTCATTACTCCGTCGTGCAGAGATTGTGCGATAACTTTGAAGAAGCTCACTCTGACATTCTCTACGTAATAGATAGTGAATCTGAGGAACAGGAAGATTTAATCCGTGAAGAGTTTGATATGATTTATTTTGACGTGATGACGAATCATAAGCACTTATTTCCTTCCGATGCAGGACAATCAAAATTAAATGAAATTAATTACAACCATCCTAGCCTTTCAAACGTCAAGTTGCCTAAAATTAATATACCTATGTACTCAGGTACCATTAAAGAATGGCCTAAGTTTTACGATCTTTATAATTCGTTAATTCATAACAATGAATCGCTTTCGGACGTTGAGCGCATGCACTTCCTCATGTCAAGTCTGTCTGGTGATGCTCTCGCTCTCATACGCTCGTACCCTGCTCAAGGTGCATTCTATAGAGAAGCATACCAGACTTTGACTGATCGATATCAAGATAAACGCGAACTAGCGTTTACATGCTGGAAGGAGATATTAAATCTTGATTTTAAGTCAAACTCGGCTTTCGAGTTCCAACGTGCTCTTGATCTTACAAAAGAGAATTTAAATATTTTAAAGGGTCTTGGACTACCTACAGCTGAATGGGACTTTGTACTTTCTTACCTTTTCCTATCGAAATTAGATTACAAAACGCGTTGCGCTTATGAACAAATACACTCTTCTGCGGAGATACCGAACTTCCCTGGTTTATTGGAATTCTTGTATACTAAATGTGAGGCACTGGTACGAGACACACATTTCTCCGCACAAAATCGTTCCCAATCTACGAAGTTTAATCGCGGTTCAGATAAAGTTCATACTTCTAAAAAATTAAGTAATAAAACATTCAATTTTCAAAACCCTTCCGTGTTTCTTTCCAACATAAACGAACCGAAATCGAAGCTTGCTACTCAGTCTGCAAATCTGAAACCTTGTCCGTCAACAGCTGTTGAAGCATCAGCGTCAACGGTCATGAAGTGTTCCTTTTGTTTAGAAAATCACTCTATCAACCGCTGTCAGCGGTTTGAAAAGACTTCCCTAGCTGAACGAATTGAACATGCAAAAATTCACCGTTGGTGTTTCAATTGTCTCAAACCTTCACATCGTATAAATGATTGCAGATCAGTGTTCAGGTGTCAAAAATGTCATAATCGTCATCACATACTACTTCATACAGACCAAAAAGAAAATTCTTTTGTTTCAACTCAATCGTCCTCGGATAGTCAAAGTAACAACCAAGTTCGGGCACTTACTAGTATCGGTGACAATTCAGTTGTCCTTCTCTCTACTGCCAAAGTTCAAGTTTGTGATTCGTCGGGCAACTTTCAATCGTTTGTGCTGTTATAGATTCGGGCAGCCAAGCGCATTTCATCACTGAACGTGGTGTCAAACAACTTGGTCTAACTTGTGATGTGACTTCACGTTGTGTTCTTGGTTTAGGTCAGTCATCTGCTGCTGTTTCAGGAACTGTGCAGATTGAAATTGGTACCAATGACCAGACACTCTTCAAAATTAGCGCGATCACTTTGCCTAATATTTGTGGAAAGATGCCTTCTCGTCATATTAACGCATCCACATGGCATCATTTGTAAGGTCTTAATTTGGCTGACCCTTATTTTCATAAACCCGGTACTGTCGATCTTCTCCTCGGTGCTCTGATATCTTTACATCTCTACTACTTCCTGGTAGCGTTGCTGGAGGATTGAAGCAACCCTCAGCTCTTAGACCGTGTTTGGTTGGTTCTTACTTGGTGGAATCGACTGCAAATAGGAACAAGCTCAAACCTTTTTGGTAAAGGAAGATGAACTTCTTCATGAACAAGTTAAACACTTCTGGGAACTCGAATCTTTTGAATGTATCAAACGTCTAACTCCTGACGAGATGCAGTGTGAGGAGATATTTGCAGCACAACACACTCGCGACCCTACCGGTAGACATATGGTTACCTTGCCGTTTAAAGATGAAGGTAAAGTCGAATTCTCAGGGTCTCGCGACATCACTTTGCGCTGTTTTCTCTCTCTTGAGCGCAGAATCGTTAAAAATACGGATTTATACAATCAGTATTGTGATTTTATGAAGGACTATCTTGACAGGGGTCATATGAGCCTGGTTCCTGTTCCAGAGGTACCGTCAGGAAAATATTACATTCCACATCATTGCGTTCTTCGCCCTGATGCCGTAACAACCAAGTTGCGTGTAGTTTTTAATGCGTCGTGCAAGGATTTTAGGGGAACTTCGCTTAACGACACACTTCTAATCGATCCCAAACTTCAAACGAATATTACTGAAATTCTACTTAAGTTTCGCGTACATTTTATTGTGTTCACAGCTGATAGACTGTATAGAATGATCGAAGTCAGCGATAATCATCGCGATTACCAGCGTATTCTTTGGCGTTTCGACACTGAACACCCTATTCGGGAATATCGACTCAATACCGTTACCTACGGTGTGTCTTCCGCTCCATTTCTCGCATGCCGTAGTCTTAAACAGTTAATAACTGATGAAGGTCGTGATTTTCCACTGGCTAGTCCAATTCTATCTTCAGATGTATATATCGAAGATATTGTGACTGGATTTGATAGCTTTGATAGGGCGTTACAAGCTAAATCCGAGATCATCGAATTACTCAAAAGAGAAAATTTTGAGTTGCGTAAGTGGGCTAGTAATACTCCTGAGCTCTTGGCTGATCTGCCTTCTGATCACTGTTCGATGTCTTCAGTCACTCTAGACGATGAAAACAACCCTACTCTTAAGGTTCTAGGCCTTAAGTATGATCCACTCCGTGACTGCTTCTTTCTTGAAGTCATTCCACAGGAAAAGAAATGTACCAAGAGAAATATTCTTAGTGAACTCGCGCGTATATTTGACCCCTTGGGCTTTCTTTCGCCACTCACGATTATTGCCAAAGTTCTAGTTCAGCTCCTGTGGGTTCGTAATATTGGATGGGATGATGATCCTCCCGAGGACGTCGTAAATAGCTGGAATCGTTACCTGGAGGAGCTTCCTCTCTTGCTGTCGTTACAGATTCCACGTGGTGTATCTGTAAAAAACCTTATGTCATGTGAAATACATACTTTTTCAGATAGTTCAGAGACTGCTTACGGTGCAGTTGTTTACTTTCGCATGACGGACGTGGACAACAATGTCAAGGTTTTCTGCGTTTCCTCTAAAGGTAGAGTAGCTTCACTAAAACCGACGTCGTTGCCTCGTCTTGAGTTATGTGCTGCCGCCCTTCTCGCTGACCTTCTAAAATTCGTAAAAGAATTATACTTGCCTATTTTTCCATGTGCGGGTATCTTCCCTTGGTCCGACTCCACCGTTGTAATTGCGTGGATTCGTTCACACCCTTCACGCTGGAAAACTTTCGTTGCGAACCGAATTGATGTTATTGCGTTGATGTTATTCCGGGCGCTCGTTGGAATCACGTGGCTTCCGAAGACAAATCGGCGGATGTTGTTTCGCGCGGTCAGTTTCCATCAGTTCTAGCCGACAATCGTTTATGGTGGGCGGGTCCCTCGTGGCTTTCCCAGCCAGTTCTCTCTTGGCCTCGTTCTGACGAAGTTTTGGATGAAAATGCGTTAGTCCCGGAAGAAAAACAACCTTATACTCTATTTACCCAGAGGGAAATTCCAATTTCCTTCATAGATACTTTGCTCGAAAGTTATTCATCAATTCGTAAAATCCAACGCATTGTCTGCATGTGGATAAAATTCGTTACGTGTATTCGTACTAAACGTACTCGTTGTTATGATCCTAAATCCCATAGTAAAGAGCTTCATAACGCACTCATGATTATCGTGAAACATGTTCAGGCTCGCCATTTTGCTGCTGAAATTCAACAGCTGCAATGTAGAACTCTTTTATCTAAACAAATGCGTAAATTGAATCCGTTCATAGATGAACGAGGGGTTCTCAGGGTAGGCGGCAGGCTCTCCAGATCTGGCCTTGAACTCGAACATAAACATCCTGCTCTCCTCCCTCGCGATTCGCAACTCTCTTACATGATCATCGATGCGTTTCATCGTGAGAACTGCCACGCCGGTGTAAATACAATGCAGTATCTTTTAAGTCAACAATTTTGGATTTTATCTCCGAAACGCGCTATTCGTCACAGTTTATCAAAGTGCTTGCAGTGTTACAAAACGAACCCTACTCCTCTCGAACCGTTCATGAGCGATCTACCGGCTGTTCGCGTCAATCAAGTAAAACCCTTCTCCATTGTCGGTACAGACTACGGTGGTCCCTTCCGAATTAAACTCGGCAAGCATCGCGGTGTAAAAATCGGAAAGGCCTATCTTTGCTTATTTGTATGCCTAAGTACAAAAGCTTTGCATCTAGAAACTGTTTCAGATCTATCTACTGACGCGTTCCTTGCCGCTCTGCGTAGATTCGTTAGCCGCCGTGCTAGGGTTAGCATAATCCACTCTGATTGTGGCACGAATTACGTAGGTGCGAGCCGTCAACTTTCAATCAAGTCAAGTTCCGTTTCAATCCACCTTCAAGTCCTCATTTTGGGGGAGTATGGGAAATTCAGATAAAATCCGTTAAATCGCACTTGTATCGCATCATTGGCGAACAAGTTCTAACATTCGAGGAATTAAACACTGTATTTGTACAAATCGAGTCGATGCTTAATTCTCGACCGCTCTGTCTGTTGAGTTCTGACCCCAATGATTTGAACGTCCTCACCCCGGGTCACTTTTTGACGTTGGAGCCGTTAACGTCCGTCCCTGATGAAGACTTGACCTTCATCAACATAAACCGCCTCGGTCGTTGGCAGCTCCTGCAACGTTTCCAAAAAGATTTTTGGAATCGTTGGAGAAAAGAATATCTGCATACGCTGACTCAGCGGGCAAATGGACCAAGAATTCGAAACCTTTAACGGTAGGATCCGTTGTAATCCTGAAAATAGATAACGTTGTGCCGCTCCACTGGCCACTGGCGCGTGTTAAAAAACTTCATTCTAGCCCGGACGGAATAATACATATCGCGACCATCCACACAGCTGATGGATCTCAATTGACGAGATCATTAGTTAAGTTGTGTCCTTTACTTAACCAAGCATAATTCGTTGTTCGTAACACTTAGTTTATATTCTTAGTTCGTATGCATTCTTTACTCTAGGTTAGGGATTCTTAGTTTAGTTTTCAATTTAGAAAATCCAATAATGTATTTTGGTGGGCGGAATGTTTCGTAACCATAACGGGTATTGAATCTGTCGCTTAATGTGATGGGATTCAACCAATAGCAGAGCGTTGTGAAGCGCTCATACGTTCCGCCCAATCACAACGTCTTGGTGGCGCCGTTGAAAATGGCGTCAGTGAGAAAGTGTCGAGCTTCGCCGGCGCATGCAACTGCGTGCGACTCGAGGTGAATACGGGAAATACCTATGTAATTACAAAATACAAACAATCAGACGTGTGCGATTCTTGAGTTACCAGTAAAAGTGCATCGGGCAAACCTGCGTGCGTTGTAACAGATCCACCCTAAGTACCTAGCTATAATTTTGAAATCAATATAAAACTAAAATCAATACAAGTAACGCTGCCTAGTTTAACATTATAAGTACTTTAAATCTAATACGATTCGATGTTTTGAAAAAAAAAAATTTAATTTTTTTTTAAAATTTCATCTGTTTATTACCAAAAATAGCACAAAAAAAATATTACACGTATCCTTAACTCTAATCTTAACTAAAAAGATTTTATAGAAAAGGAGTTAAGCTACCTACTTAAATAACTAAATGGTTTTAATTAACCTTTAAAAAAATATCGCTTGAGTATATTTTTGATTTGGCTTCTATTTTTGTTTTCAAGCTTCTCGACTATAGCTTTAGGTAATCTATTTAACGTACTGGGCAGAATGCATCTCCGAACCCTCTCTCCGTACACGTTGTTACATTTAGGTATTTCAAATGTCGGAAGATATACCAGATTACGTAAGGTCACAGGTCTTACTATCCTATTTAAGTTCCACTTACAGTTACTGTATTGAGTTACAATTGCCAAATCCAATTTATCGAAAATGCTCAGAACTTTACAATAATTAAATAAATAATGATAGTTATCTTTATATTTATACTTAATTTTTAACGGAACAATGGTTTTCAATAACCTTATTTGTAAATTATATATATCCTTCAAATAACTCATATATGTACGTCCATAGCTAGCTAGTCCATAATTGATCACTGAATCAGCCAATGACATATACAAGAGCCTCAATGTGTTATATGGAACTTTATGTTTAAGTATGCACAATTTTGACAGCACAGCTCTAAGTTTACAACATACCTGGGCAACATGCGGACCCCAATTAAATTTATGATCTATATTAAGCCCAAGATATGTATGCTCTTCCACTACGTAAGGTACGAACATGTGCATGAGGTATTGTTTAAGTGCATGCAGTTGTGCTCATGAGCGACAATCTTAGGTAGGTAGTTAATTTTTTTATATGGTGAATGTATAAACATTAGCTTAGTTTTACTGTAGTTAATGGATAGACCTAAATCGTGAGCCCACTTACTCAACATATCAAAATCCTCCTGAATCATACCTTGTAGCGTATTGAAATCACTGTGAGCAGCGATTATACATGTGTCATCAGCAAACTGATATACCGAACCATGTTGAAATATATTGCACATATCGTTTACATATAATAAGTATTCTGTCGGTCCCAGGACGGATCCTTGGGCCGTGCCTTGATATGTAGATATCTGGCTACTATGTTCACCAGCTATGGTAACTGAATTAAATCTATTTGTGTGATAACTTTTAAAGAGTTCCAACATCGGTCCCTGTATACCATTCTGCTCCATTTTTTATACAGTGTCTTAAGGTTCAATGTGTCAAATGCTTTGCTGAAATCAACCATAACAGCAAGAATATATTTTCTGTTATCTAAATGGTCATTTATTTCATCTGTAAATAAGGACAATAACTGTGACGTACTTTTATTTTTTTGAAAACCGAATTGTCTGTTATTCACTATGTTATTACTTGACAGAAAATTATTTATTAAACTACCAAAATACTTTTCTAAAATTTTATCAATGCATGACAAAATTGTAATAGGTCTAAAGTTATTTGTATCATTATAACTACCCCTTTTATAAACTGGTCTAATTAGTCCTATCTTAATCCTATCTGGATATATTGATCTAGTGATACATAAATTTATTAAATGTGTGAGTACTGGGGTCATTTTTTCTGAGATATATTTTATATCTTTCGCCCTAATTTTATCATATCCTGGACTTTTTTTGTCATCTATATTTTTTATAATTTTATGTAATACTTCTTCATTAGCTTTTTTAAGTCTTAGAGACAAGCTTGGTGAGTTAATGTATGTAAGTTCATTCAGTAACGGTTCACTACATGTGTTCATTACATTTTTAACATTTTTATCGAAATCACTAACAAAAATATTCGAAAGTATTTTAGCTGGTAATTTAAAAGATTTAAGTAGTACTTCATCAATAGTTTTAACAATTCTTCCAGTCAGTCTATTTATAATTTCCCACATTTTTTTCGGGTTCTTAAAACTATCACAAATTTCCTTTTTGATTGAATTATTTCTAGTTTTACAGATCATCCTATTTGTCCTATTTCTATATTTTTTGTAAATTAACTCATTTTGTTTATTGCTTGTATCATTTAAGAAAATTTTTAATAGATTTTGCTTTATACTACACATTTCAATTAATTTCTCACTTAAATAATTAAATTTCTGTTTTTTGAATAAATTAATTTTAGTTTGATAGGTACATTTTTTATAAATAGACTGAAACTGGTTAACAATAAAATCCATTAATTCATTCGGGTCGCCACAACCAAATGCAGGGCTCCAATTAATCAGACTCAATTCATTTTTAACTTTATCGTTATTTAACTTATATACAACTTTACTTCCATTTACATGATTTGAGCTGATAAGCGATAAACCGATTATAAAATGATCCGCCAATGAGTCACGAACGACAGCTGTCTGTATTGAACGCCCAAATGTATCTCGCTCACTCGCATCACGAATGAATAAATGATCAATACACGATTTCGATATACCGTTTATATTTGACTCAATTCTGGTAAACTGTGAAATACAACATTCAAAACCAAGACCATGTAAACTATTAAGGTACGATCTGACAGTATTATTTGTACAACTTATATCTATGTTAGTGTCCCCCACTAGTATACAGTTCTCATTGGTGGGACACGTTGATAAAAACTGTGTTAATTCATAAACAAAACTATTTTTATTTAAGCTAGGTGGTCTATAAATACAGCACAATTCCGTTCTATAACCATAAGAAGTTGTTATCTCACCATATAGGCACTCAAAATTCACCGCATTCACCAAGGTTTTTGCGAATGATATACTCTTATGAGTATATACAATAATACCACCTCCTTTTCTATTGTTCCGTAATTCTGTGTACATAACGTAATCCTCTAGTTCAAATAAACTCGACACTTCGTTATTAATATTAGCCTCAGTTATAATCAGTAAATGTATAAGTAATTGACTTCCTTTAACAATATACTCCAACTGTGAATGATTTTTAATCATCGATCGAATGTTGACATGTAGTAGGAGAAATTTATTATGCTCGTCGGGTATTACAGACATGAATTCATTCCATTGATAATGAGTACTCTCAGTTACACTTTGATTAAATAAATCCATAGAATATATTCTTTAACTAAACATAATTGGACAGTTTAACTTATATTTATATTTATTATATATATTAGGTACTTAAGTGCTCATTTATGATATCTTTCTGTAAGTCTTTACCAATTCGAGCGATGTCTTTCTCAGAGTAGACATAGTGTATCTTTTTATCACCATCTTTTGACCGAACCATTATTTGCCCGTTCCTACACCAGACATACTTGCAGAGTGCTTTTTCCTTGAGACTTGTCTTAGTTTTCCATAATAGGTAAGATGTCGTAGGTGTGAGTGATTCACGTAGGTAAACCTTTTTATCACCTTCTCCACCCAGGTCCTTAGCTGTAATCTTTGCTAAACGCGCGGCTTCGTACCAGTATTCACGCCTACCTTCACGTAAAGATATAGTGATTGGCGCTTCAACCTTGGCACGATCCGCTTGAGCTGAACCGTGACGAGTTGTTTTTTTTTTCCTAACAACTTTTATGATGTCCTGTGGATTTTGGTTCAGCAGCTGGCAAACTGATGTCGCAATTTTTTTAATATCCTCATATTGCTGTTCAACGACTCCACATATTTCTACATAACGTAGGTAATTTAAAATCTTTGTAATAAAAGTTAACATTTATAAAATAAAAATAAAAGATATTGTTTAGAATGCGGGAAGCTTTAACTGTATTAGCTGTAAAACAGAAACCTACGGGTTTTACCATTTTGCAATATTAAACAAAGACAGCATGGGGATAGCTAATCCTGAGATTACAGAATCAACAAAAGAAATAACCGGACATGACGAAAAACAATAGAAAACAAAGATAGACTGAGGAACCTTGAGAAAATAGGGATGCGCTTGCTTGGGTATTACAAGTGGCGCTCTGAATTAGGACAATCTCTCAACTGAACTAGATCTGATTTCTGGTACTATTAATACAGTAGTACAATGGATTATACACGGACGAATATTAGGCATATTTTGATTCTCCTTCATACCTTCCAGGCTTAGGATTGTCATTCTAAAGACCCGGTGTTTTTAGACCAAACTACACTTGCACTTCCAGACAAAACTTGTATTAACTAATAAAAAAGTATTGTTCTATTCTAATCAAATTTTGAAACTAATTCTTAGAACAAATTCATCCTCACCAAAATGTCTAAAAACAATAATAAAAATAATTATTACTCTCCCGTCTTTAGTTCAAAATAGCTTAATGAACTAGAGCCTATTAGGTGCTTACTTTGTATTTTGCTTTCTTTCGACTGAACCAAGTCTCCGGTCTCATGAATCGTATAGGTACTAAGTACTAAATACATCGTGCTGGCCTGCCGCAAACGAAGTACTAAATGAACGATGTACTATGAAGCTTATGGAATAGTTCGTTCTAGTACAGTGTCATGTCTAGTGGCAATGAAAAAATACGCAGTTATATCGGGACAAAAAAAAGGGTGAGGGAAAAACCCGAACGATGGGAGTACAAAACAATTGTAGGAATAACGGGACTTTGGCAAAAATATAGAAAAAAAATGTTAGGACGAGAAGAGCGTGAGAAGATAATCAAAACGAAGGGGTATTTAAGGGGCTGGGGTCAGTTAGAAAAGGACCCCGCGTACCACGCGGCCACGTACACAGAGGCAGGCGGCCCCCCGGGCGGCGCCCCCCGCCTCAGCCATCAAAGCGCAACCCCTGCTGGCGTCAGGGGAATTTCCCGCGCTGCCGGTCCCGCGCCAGCTCCCGGCCGCCGCCGGCCCCTCCGCACCCCGCGTGGTGCAACCGCAACCCATGCGTTCATCGCAGAACGCATGGGGCCCCCGCCGCCCCAATCCACAGCCCCTTATGGCTATGGATATTCCCGCGCCCCGCGCTCCTGCGCCCCGCGCGCCCGCTAACACTGTCGTCAATAGTAACGACCTAATGATACTGCTCACCCGCGAGCACGATATCCGCGAGCTCATCGAATACAACGACCATTTGGAGCGCTTCGGTCTCATCAAGACCGCTTGCGCGTTCCCCCGCCTCGTAGAGACACTACAACGTCTCGATCGCGAGGCGAGTAGTAATAAAAATTAGGGCCTTTCAATGGCTAAGTTTAAACCGAAAGCGTTAAATCTTTCATTTTTTAACGCGCGAAGCCTACTTCCGCAGCGTGATCTCGTCGCGACCTTTCTTAAAGATCACCAAGTAGATGTTCTTTTAGTGCAGGAGACGCTCTTAAAGCGTGCTAAACGTGATCCAAAAATCGCGAACTACAATATTGTAAGAAATGACCGGGCCGGCCGCGGGGGCGGCACTCTCATTTATTACAAACGATCGTTATATTGTACGCCGGTAGATCCTCCGATACTTACCAATATGGAACTATCCGTGTGTAGACTAGGAATGACCGACCACCCGTCCATAACGTTAGTCTCAGTTTATCTCTCGCCGAGGAAAGAGCCTCTCAGGTCTGACCTAGAAAAGCTACTTTCGCTCGGTGAATCGGTCATTATAGCGGGTGACCTCAATTGTGGACACACTTCGTTTGGCAATTGGAGAGACTCCAGTAATGGGGTTAAACTCGAAGAGCTAACGAACGTGCTAAACTTTGATGTCATAGCGCCACCCACTCCCACCCACTTTCAAGACAACTGTATGCCGACAGTGCTTGATGTAGCTCTCATTAAAGGTATCGCGCTTCGGTTACGACTCATTCGGGTCGTACACGAGCTCGACTCCGACCACCGTCCGGTCATCATGCAGCTAGGTCAACCAGACGACTCTAGCCCTCCTTCGGTCCAAGTGGTTGACTATGCCAAGCTAAAACATTATCTTGCGGACAGGCCGTCCTCGTCCAGCTTAGATAGGATCCCGGACGTATTGGGGTCCGTTGCGGACGTAGATCTCGCGATCGATTCCCTGGTCGACCACCTGCAGGCCGGCATCGGAGAGGCCTCGAGAGAGGTCGAAGAGGCGAGCGATCGCCGCTTCGTACTCCCTGCCGACGTGCGGGCGTTGTTGACGGAAAAGAACGCGGCGACTCGTGCGCACGACCACTATCCGACCGAGGAAAACCGCGCACGTTTACGCGCACTTCAAAGATCGGTTAGAGCCCGTATATTAGAACTCAGAAGTCACAGATGGGACGCCCTCGTCGAAGGGCTAAGGCCGTCGCATCTGGCTTACTGGAAATTAGCTCACAGCCTCAAAATAGAGGCTTCTTATCTTATGCCCCCCCTCGAGAGGGGTCCCGGTATACCGCTCGCCTTCGATAGCAGCGACAAGGCGGAGTGCCTCGCCACTTGTTTGGAGAGCCAGTGCTCTCCGAACAGTGTCGATGCAAATACCGACCGGGTCGAGGGTATCGATGGATGCGTGCGGGAGCTGGATAAGCTCCCCGCGACAGACTCCCTGTCCCCAGTCACGTCTGAGGAGGTTCTTTCCATTATAAAAAGCCTTAAGCTTAGAAAAGCACCAGGTCCCGACGGGATCAGGAATGAAGTACTTAGACTTCTTCCCGATCGCCTCATAGCTCTTTTGGTCTGCATCTTCAATGTAGCCATAGCCCACTGCCATTTTCCAGCCGCCTGGAAAAAGGCCATAGTCATAGGTATCCGTAAGCCCGGCAAGAGCGCGTCGCTTCCCGACAGCTATCGCCCGATCAGTGTCCTAAATACTTTAGGGAAAATGTACGAGCGGATCCTTCTGAACCGTCTCAAGTCAGTAATAGAGGAGAAAGACCTCTATCCGCCTGAGCAATTCGGTTTCCGTGCTAGATATTCTTGCACTCATCAAGTGCACCGCCTCACGGAGCACGTTGCATTTAATTTTGCTGAATTATATAAACCCCGCCGTACACTTGCGGTCTTTTTCGACGTTGCCAAGGCCTTCGATAAGGTCTGGCACGAGGGATTGATCTACAAGTTGTATCACTTTGAAGTCCCCGATAGGCTAATTAAAATAATTCGCGACTATCTAACAGATCGCACCTTTCGCTATAGAGTGGAAGGTGAATTGTCCACGCCCCGTCCAATACGCTCAGGCGTTCCCCAAGGTTCGATCCTGGCTCCTAGCCTATTTAACCTGTACGTCAGTGACCTACCTCGACTCCCGGAGGTCGAGGTAGGGCTATACGCTGACGATACAGTCTTATATGCCTCAGATAGGAATAGATCCCACCTCAGACACAAAGTCCAACGCTCCGTGACCACTCTCGGGAAGTGGTTTAACGAGTGGCGTATAGCCGTTAATCCCTCGAAGAGCGCCGCGATGCTCTTCGATGCGGATTCGTCACAGATACCGTGGAAGCTTAAACCTGTTAAGCTCTACGATAATCCGATTCCGTATGTAAGAGAGACCAAATATCTAGGGGTAACCCTAGATAGTAGGCTCTCTTTTAGACCCCACATCCGTAAGGTTAGGAACAGGGCCGCGTGGGTCCTGGGCCGGTTGCATCCTCTGTTGTGTTCGGTGAGTAAAATGTCCACGCGACATAAGCTCACGCTCTACAAGACGTGTATTCGACCAATTTTGACATACAGTTGCGCCGTGTTCGCACATATGTCCGAGTCGAGTTTCAAACGGTTACAATCGATACAGAATAGGTTCCTCTATCGTCTCACCGGGGCCCCGTGGTATGTTCGAAGCGTAGATCTCCATAGAGATATGGAGCTTCCTTCGATACATGCCTACGTTAAACAGCTCTCCCGTTCGTATTTCGACACCGCGTCGAACCACGCGAATCCGTTAATAAAAACAGCCGCCACTTATGTTCCGGCACCCACGGACATCCGGTGCAAACGCCGGCCGCGCAATATTTTTATTGATCCCGACGATCACATCGAAAATTCGAATAAATATTACACATCCGTCTCTCCAAACAGAGCGTGCCAGCGCCCACGCCCGCGTAACCACCGTTCTCTCCGCAGAGGGCGGGCGGTCAATTTCGCTCCAGCACACCCGTCACGTCCACCCTCTCTAGCGGTAACCCAAGCCTAGGTCCGTTCCTCGGTGTGAAACCCTTGGGTCAGGCAACCGCCCGCGCGATACAAGTGACACTGTACGTGCATCACTTAGCTACCTACATACAACACTACACACGTATGAACATAGACACGTGCACACCACACAGGTACATAGGTTCTGTGAGGGACCTTTTTTTTTCTTTTTTTTACGCTAGTTAGTTAGCGCTAGTTAGTGTAGAAACATTCCGATTATTGAATACACATACGCACGGTTCCTTCCTTCCTCCCAGGAGGAAGGGAACGTGCCTATGTGTATATTTAGTTAGCTCGAATCGTAGGTGTAGGGATTCGAATAGATCGCGACCTATTTGCGAACGCGACGACCGCCCGAGCCGAGGTCCGGCCACTTTGGCACCCTCGTGCGAGTCGTCCACAAAACTTTCGCGGCTGAGTGCCCTCTGCGCTCGCCCCCAAGTCCGGTGAAGCTGTAAAAGCCGCAGCGGCTTTAGGGCCCCTAAGGCTAACAGTGTAGTCAGTTCTAAAAAAAAAAAAAAAAAAAAAAAAAATTAGAAAAGGATCGGTAAATCGCAGTGAATCAGATAGGATCGAACAGTCGGTTAAGGGCAGTGAATCAGAGAGGATCGAACGGTCGGTCGAAAACAGTCAGTAGATATCAGACGTTATTATACCAAAGTGAGTAAATACTAAATAGGCCGTTATAATGCTGGTGAAAACAGTAAAAGTTCCGTCGGTATTAACAGTGAAATTAGCTAGGTAATATTCCGGTTTTTGTTCTTGCTCGTTGCGTCTGAAATAAATACATCGAGAAGTTTGCGATCGGTGTCAGGGAGATCCCACAGAAAATATAGGAAAAGTTATTAGGGTTAGGTTAGAGTACGAATCTAGAATCTTGCGATATCAGTAGTCTTATTTACGGGAGATTTGATCAAATCTAGCATAATTCGAGAGTAGAATTAGCGCGTGATAGTGAATATACTAGCTAGTTTTAGGGTAACCTGAAAGTTTCATTGCATGTATGGGTTCATAAATCTACTTAGTATTAAGAAGTGCTGCTTGAAATTCTAAAGACTGTAAGTAGATTTAATTAACTTTTATGGAAATGTACAAAAATAACTACGGAACGTACATAATATTATAGAATTCAGACAATGACTTATCATATAAACATTCTACTACTTTACATGATCTACTGTACAAATTCTGTAGTTTTAACCTTGGTTAAAATGAGGTACTTATGTTTGACAGGAATAAATAATTCAATAAGCGGGCTTTAATGAAACTGGAGGTAAATCCAGTGCACCGTCTTATCATCAGAGTTTTATTATAGGAATTTCCATTAGGCGTTTGTGTATTGAATCTCTTCACATTAAGCGATAATCGATTTAGTTCGTACAAAGATTTCTCCCTGGATGTAATCAGAATTGATTCCATGACAGTTTTTGGATCGCCATTAGATTCGCAGGGTGGCTGTTCGGTATTTATGTTGCTTTGATTTGGTATTCGGTTTGGCATTTGAAAGAGAACTCTTTCGTGCCAAAGTGATCCAATAGCAGTAAGTACCAGATATTGTCATCTTGTAATTCTTTTGCCTATGTGATGGTCGGCCTTCCAGGTCAGACAGGATTCTACACAGACATCCTCTTGTGTTCATAATACAAAGGAAGGTGTGCTGGATTGTACTGAAAGTTAGTACAAAATCTTGAGGTAACTATGTCACCAACCCACACTCAACAGTACAGACATATATTCACACTAATCATAACAAAACTTGTTTTAAGTGCCATACAGCGCTAACAGATTGAATTATATCTTTATTTGGAAATTTCCATAACAAATACCTAGAAATTGATATTGAATAATATTACTTTATTCATATAAAATATACATATGTGAATACCTTGGTAAAGAAAGGTGTTATAATTACATACTTAGAAAAATAAGGAACTATTTGTGTGTTATTGTTATTTGTAATATATAATATTCTCATGAGAATATAAATCACTACACCTCATCTATATGTAACATTTCACATACTACATTTTATACACAGGTAAGGTAAGGTACATATGGTTGTTCAAGGGTAATATTTGTGGTTTTGCCAAAGGGACAAACAGTCCTTATGCCTACGCAATCACCTACCACCTTCATTGTTCAAAATGTGTGTTGAATAGAGTCAGTGCTAGTTTAATTATCAATTTCATTGGCTCATAATAACAAAATGGTAATGGATATTCTGTGTGGTTGCCGGTTAGTACATTATAAAGTAATGGTGACTGGAACCAAGCAGATGTTCAAATGCCTTTTCAAATTATTATTTATAATACTATATCATAGTATTATATACTACTACATTATAGTATAAATACTCAGTGTTGATTTGGTTCAACACATATAAATTCCAAATACCTATCCACATTCCTTTTGGAACTAGTGTGATATTATTATACAACTATTGGTTCAGCCTACCATTTAATAAGGTAATATTATATTTAATCCGATGGGTTTAGTCATACTATGTACTGGCTTCTATACCCTTCTAATCACAATACTTGTTAGGGCGTGGCCCATCTTCTATATATTCATGTCTTTTGATCCGTACAGTGATAGGGAAATTTGTGACTAAAGGATAGGAGTTGCGACTATGTCCCTCTCCATATATATCCCACAGTCGGTAGAGTCTAGCTTTATTTCCTGTACGGGGAGGTCTGGATTGAAGTGAGTTACATATTTTCTCCCTGGTTGACTTTGTCACTTTGGAGCTTTCTTTATCATCTTGAAGGGTTATAGTTGGCCTTTACTGTGTCTGCTATTACTACCCATTAGATTGAATCATTAGATTCATTTATTTTTACTTAAATAGGGAACTGGTTCCAGTATTCCTATATCCTGCCTTCTCACCCTTAAACTTCACTAGCAATGCTAGCGGTAGTTGATTGTTGGGTTTCACGTTAAAAATTAGTCCTACTTTTGCGAGCTTGAGGAGGTGCGAAAATAACTTCAGCTAAAAAAAACCCTTTGAACAACTTTCATGTGCAATTAATCACACTTCTAGTACAGTACATAACTACAGTTTATTATTATACTAAAATAAACTACACTTTCTGTCATGTGTTTGAGTAAGTTCTAATTTACTAATTTGATTTAATGTTATGTTTTCTGAGTACCAGATTAAAGAACTTGTTTACTACTACTTTGTTTAATTCACAACGTAAGGCCATATTAGACGATCACGATCAAGTAACAGTTAAATAGATTGAATAAGTTTGTATTTAATTATTATGCAATCAATCGAAGGGGAAGTATGAGGGGTTACACCCCCTTATATAGAGATAGAGAAAGAAAGGGGGGGTTTGTTACAGCGTCACGTACTCCAGCTCATCACACCACATCCAGGACGATCCCATCGGCTGGACGAACGAGCGTACGTGGCTAAAGGTAAGAATTCCTGTCACAGGGGCGACAGATTCTTAAACGTTAACAGCCTTCAAATAAAATCCGGTGGCTGTTTCCCAATGTGCGTGGTGGTCCGCGCACAAGTAGGTTACTAAGAGAGTTTATGTGAAGAGTAAACTAAACTATGTGACAGATGCTTTTTCGAGAGTATGAATAACATCAGACGATCTTGAAAGTATGCATGAACAATGTATGATTGTGGTAACTAGAGCTCAAACGAGAAGGATGGACGAAATAAATAACATGAATACGGATGATGAGAAGACGAATCTTAGTAAATCCACTAACAAGTGGCCTGATCAACCATAACACGTAGATTAAGAAAACCGTTCGAAACAGTACAGATAGATTTTATAGAAAGTAGAACACTGAAAGAGTTACGAGAAACGAATAGGATTAATGCAGAGTTTGAATATTTTGCTTTTATGACAAGTAAAAATATTTTGTTTATAAATCTAGTTATAGAATCACCCTCTATGAATATCGCTACTCAGCAGTCTGTATTCTAGAGAAGCCAGACGCAACGTTGCAGTAAACTGATCCTGTAAGGCGCGTCTGGTGTTTGCTTCGTAGTTTTAAGAGTATTTTTAAGTTAGTCTTAAGACATGTATGGTCGCGAATAAACGCTTCTTAAAAAATTTAAAATCTTTTTTTTAAGTCCTCCGCTTGCGCACGACTTGACTGGCGCAGCCGGTAGGATTTCCGCGTCGTGAAAAGTATTTAAAATCAGTACCGTGACGAACGTTTCCACGCGTTTTAATCGGGAATCCTCGAACCAAATAAATTTGTCAAAGATCATCACAGCAGCTGGAGGACACGTCTAAGACTCATCGAGGGACATGGGCAGTTTGTGAGTAGACTCAACTTGCTATTCCTTTCTATATATCCCAATCCTTTTCGAAAAAATAGTTATAGGTGTCTGGAATAATTCGAGTGTATTTCTAAACTTCGAAAAACTCACTTATGAATTTTCTATAGACATTAGTTATAAGTAATACATTAAAATATACAATATAAAAAGGAAAAATTGCAGTAACAAATATAATTTCTCAAATTTATTATTTTAGTTATATTGTTGTATTAGAAATAAAATCTTTTCACTATATTTAAATTAGGAATTTACATTTCGTGTCTTTTATATTTTTGTGTGTCTTGTATTTTATTGGTTTGTATTATATTCCGTGTGTGATTCATTTTTGGTGTGTGTATTTTATTTTTGTCGTATTTTGTGTTAGTGTGTATCAAAAATGGCAACCATTAGAATAATCCCAAACGAAATGATGAAACTGATACCGCAGTTCAACGGGGATAAACGCCATCTAAACTTATTTTTAAGGAAATGTGAATTTGTAATTAATAAATATAAAGGGAGTCAGGAACAAAACTTATATGTGATGCACGCATTAACAAGTAGGTTAGTTGATGACGCAGCAGCCTTACTAAGTGAAAGGGAAGACATCGAGACATGGGCTGAACTTAAAGACTTATTAACTCAACACTTTGGTGATCCTAGGAGTGAAGAGTGCATTGCGATAGAGTTAGAAAATGTAAAGATAAAACACGGTGAAAATTATACAGATTTTTGTAATCGTATACAATCAATTAGAGCAGTATTAATATCAAAAGTAAATCAGTTAACAAACACAGAAATTAAAAATGCAAAGATCATTATATATAATAATATGTCACTTAACGTTTTCTTGTACAACTTACCGGAACATTTGATAAGAACAGTTAGATTGAAATCGCCAGAAACGTTAGAAAAGGCTTTAGAGTTTGTATTGGAAGAAGTGAACTTTTACGAACAATATAATACCAAAAATAAATTATGCAGGCAACAAACAGGTACGTCATTACAAGCGAAGTTCAATACCCCGCATTTACAGAGTAATCTCTCTGGCATACCCCGGGAGGTACAGGGTTCAATTCAATCCAGTGGTTTTAGGCCAATATTGCAACCCTCTAATCCACCCCAATTTAAATTCGGTGTTCCGGGTAGTCAAGTAAAATTACCGCAAACCTTTGGTTCGCAGCCGCAGTTTGGATATAAACGTCAGTTCGGATATAAGCCTCAGTTAGGGTATACACCGCAATTCGGACATAAACCTCAGTTCGGATATAAGCCTCAGTTAGGTTATACACCGCAATTCGGATATAAGCCACAGTTAAGCCCTCAGCAATTCGGTATGCAACAAAAATTAATGCAACCAACACAATTCGGTTCAATGCCTAGACAGCAGTTTGGATACCGTCAACAAATTAACCAAGGTCAGTTAGGGTATAGGCCTCCCCAACCAACAAATGCTTTAGAAAATACCGACGTCACTATGCGTACTGCACCACCGTTAAAACATCAAGGTCAGGGACCACCCCAAGGCTTTCGCCTTAATGAGTTGGAATTAGGCGAAGTCGGTCACTATTACTATTACGATAATAATGACTACTACGATCAGGAATATTGGCCACAAGAAAATAACGATTATTATGAAGAATTCGAAAATGAGAATGAAACTAAAACGACTGATGACGAAAGTAAGAAAGTGAAAGACGAGAGTATAAGTGAAGAGATTCAAAATTTTCGAATAGGAGATTACACAAACAAACCCGAAATAGTAAATCTAAATTGTGATGTTAAATTGAAGTTACCGTACATTCACATACCAGAAATTGACGCGAAATTTATGATCGATACCGGTAGTATGCGATCATTCATGAGTCCGCGTAAAGCTCATAACTTCTATAGGTCCTATGCAAGTACAGAACCATTCACCGTTATTAGCACACATGCATCTAGCAACCATAATGAAGTAGCCTATATTCCACTCATGCCATCATTCAAAAACGATAGCTATCATAAATTTTATGTGTACGATGTTGATGACAAATATGATGGGTTAATAGGCAATGATCTTTTAATACAGTTAGAAGCTGTTATAGACTTAAAACACTCAAAACTCGTAACGAAAACTACTACGATTCCGATAGTTAACGAAAGTAATCATCTAATCATACTAGACCCGCGAACAGAACAACGTGTAAAGTTACCGACAGACCAATTTTCAGGAGAAGCTATTTTAAATTTTACAAAATTTTGCGATGGAGTTAGAATGCCATCAGCAATTGTACAATGTCACAATGGTTATGCCACTACGGTTATACAAAACACATTAGACAAACCAATGGCTTTAACAATTACGAAACCTTTTAAGGTTACTGAATATGTAGGTAGTACTGAAAGGGTTAACTGTCACGACGTAGACATGATAGATGTGGAAGTCGACATAATATTTGACGAAAAGGAAAGGAAATTACAGGAACACTTGAAGGAAGTAACTGAAAACATTGCCGCTATAGCGAGACGTCGAACTACGGACGACTCTAAAACAATAACAATCTCTGATTCTGAGAGAACCGCTACAGCTAGCCCCATATCTATACCAGATACAGTCATAGTTGAAGAACCCCGTGAATATTTGGTCAGATCCGAAACTGATTCTACTCATACAGTACATTCCGCACGCGACATGGAATTTAATGGTATCCCAATCTTACATGAAGCAATTGATACAAAACCCAATAAAATATTAGTTTTCAACTGGTATCGTAACGAATTTCAGGTTAAAGATCTATCCCGTAATAATCAGAAAGTACTAGAAGTCTTTCTTCCGATTGGAAATTTAGACATTATAAAAGAGTTCCTTAAGAAATATATTAAACCCAAAATTAAATATTTTATCTATTTTGAAAACCCCGAACACAGGAGAGAATTTAGCATTGTTATATTGGAATTATTAAAAAAAGGTTATGTTAATTTTTATGAATGTACGGAACGCGTGATTTATGTAGAGGATGAGGAAGAAAAAAAGATAATTATTACAAAATTACACGAAGGGAAAACTTGCCATCGAGGAATTACGGAAACCATTAAAAGAATACGACGGAATTATTATTGGCCAAATATGCATGAAATAGTATCCGCAATCATTAACTCCTGTGAAAAGTGTAAAACTGCTAAGTACGATCGAAAGCCTATCAAACCGTTGCTACAACTTACACAAACCCAAAATGCACCATTCCAGGAAGTATTCATCGATATATTCACAATAGAATCAACACACTATCTTACTCTAATCGATGCCTTCAGTAAGCTAGGGCAAGCAATTCAAGTGCCATCGCGTTCAACACCAGAAGTGGTTAGGGCATTGATTACTTACTTTTCTTTTTACGGTATACCACAGAAAATTAGTTTCGACCCTGGTACAGAATTTAATAATGAGCTATTAAAAGAATTAACCGACTTATATAAAATAAAATTGCACATAGGAACGCCAAATAATCCCAACTCGATGGGAATAATTGAACGGTTTCATTCCACAATAATAGAGATCTATAGACTTGCTAAATACGAACGAAAATATACTGACGCCGTAAACTTAATGACATATTCCGTTATGGCTTATAACAATACTATTCATAGTACCACGGATCTTTCACCATTCGAAGTAGTATTTGGACATACCGAGTTAAATTCTACATTTGATATAAATTTTGATAAATTTTACAAACAACAATTAATTAAAGACCATAAGAAACGAACGCAGGTTTTATATAAATTCCTTACCGAAAAGACGGGAAATAATAAGGTTAAAGTTAGGGAAAAGCGAGGAGGTGAAGAACAACCACAATTAAAATTAGGAGACATCATTTTCTCTAAGGTCACAAATAAAAGGCAGTCTAAAGATAAACCTAAATTTCACAAAGCTTTGGTTACTGGTCCTGTTTCGCGTAACGTTATCCCTGTTAAAATTAAAGATAAAGACACAAAAGTTCCATTAAAAAACGTTAAACGCCCTTCACAGGCACCTCCGCGTCCTTCTGGCAGTAGCCATGCTGACGCAACTCCAGGCCCTTCAACTTCAGGATTTGAATAAGAACCCCGGAATTTTGCCCGTGAGAAATGGTGTCGCTGTAATCAATACAGATAAATGGATCGTAGCAAGGGTATTGGATTTTAAACCTATACAGGACGATTTAAAGTTTAATATAGCGCGTCTTTTTGAATTAGATAAGATAGTTAAAAATTATTTTCATGAAACCTTTACAAGTAACTTTAAAGATGTTAGAAAGCAAGTCGAATATATAAAAATATTAGCCATAAATAAATTTGAACAAATAACACCGTCGATTAGAATTAGGCGTGGACTATTAAATCCATTAGGTTCAATAATTAAAATCATTACTGGAAATCTCGATCACGAGGATGCTATCAAATATGAGAAGTTAATTAGCGAAGTTCAGTCTGGTCAAAAATCTACCAATAGGAAACTAAGTATAGTTGCAGAAGCAATAGAGGTGTTAACAAATTCTACATTTGCAATTAACAATAACATCATTCAACTTAATAAAGAAATTGTGGTAACGTCTAAAAATATAAGCGACAAACTAAGAAAAGAACATTTTGAAATTCAGATTATAAGTACATATAATTTACTAATTCACAACTTTCAGGCGATTCATATTAAGTTGAATGAGATTGAAACTAACTTTGCTTTAAGTAGATTAGGAATTTTACATCAGTCTATCATAGAGTCTAATAAGTTGTTACGTGTTCTGCAGGAAATAAATAAGTTTGAGAAATTAGTATATACACCTACTTCAGAGAATTTAATTAAGATAGAACAAACCATAACTTTAAAAGCCTATTTTAAAGCAAATCGAATCACTTACCTTTTAGAAATACCTCTAATTGGGAAGGATACTTATAGCTATTATAAATTAATTCCATTACCTGTGCTATCCCGTAATTCCACAGTCATAATTCTACCCAAATACCCCTACTTGCTAGCAAAAGGGTTGAAGATCAAACTGCTCACTCACGCCTGTAAAGAAATCGACGAGTCCAGCTTTCTATGCCTCAACGAGGAAATGATCCAGTACACCTATGACGCTTGCGTTGTTGAGTTGATGACGTACGCCGACAATGTGACGTCATGCAGCCAGATTCCAGTTAACATCGAGCCAGTTAAGGTCCAGTTGCTGTACCCCAATCAATGGATTCTCTACAGTAAAAATGAAGAAGTACTTACCAGAACTTGTATCGACGAAATATTTCGTCTTAAGGTTAAGGGTACTTACATACTCACCCTGGATGACTCTTGTGAAGTAAAAATTCATAACATAACGCTGAAAATACATCTGAAAGACAATGAAAATATAACATACAACAAACTCCCAATTGTAAACTTGCCAAATATACACTTACCTGCTGAAAGGGAATCCTCCAGTCCATTGAACCTGGAAGGTGTCGATCTCATGGATTTAAAGTACCTATCATTCGTCCTCAAGAAAAGTTTCAGTGCTAGTGAAAATAGTGAAATCCAAAAGGCAATTATTGAAGTGAAAAGTGTTAGCGTTTGGACTCTTATATTATATGTACTCATTTTTGTAATAATCTGTAAACTAGTTCATAAGTACCGTGTTAAATTGTTTAAACTATGTATTCGAAGTTCTCATACTCAGGATAACTTCGAACTTAAGGAGGGAGGAGTTATAGAATCACCCTCTATGAATATCGCTACTCAGCAGTCTGTATTCTAGAGAAGCCAGACGCAACGTTGCAGTAAACTGATCCTGTAAGGCGCGTCTGGTGTTTGCTTCGTAGTTTTAAGAGTATTTTTAAGTTAGTCTTAAGACATGTATGGTCGCGAATAAACGCTTCTTAAAAAATTTAAAATCTTTTTTTTTAAGTCCTCCGCTCGCGCACGACTTGACTATCTTTATTTCAAGGTGCATTTTTCGCAAGTCGTATTTATTTGTACACAAATTGAGTTATTTTTGTAATAAGATACGTATCGATGAAGTTTGTATAATTAAAAAAAAAGATAATGTAGACTTTATTAAAAGTATTTACAAAGAGATGGCTTCATTAGGTGATTGGCGCGGACCTCGAATATGTGTTTTACAAGGAGTAAACCAAATCACGAATAATGACCAAAAACTATTATTATGAAGGTCTTCCATTTACTGCCATTTAGTGGGCACGTGAGAGTACGAAGAATGGTAAATACCATTAAAAGAAGATACTACTGGCCAGGTATCGATAAAGACGTTTTAGATTTTGTGAAAAATGTACGAAATGTCAGAAGTTGAAACATTTTCGTTACATTAAAGAGCCCTTGGAGATTACTACCACGGTATCTTCGGCATTTGATAAATTATTTTTAGATGTATTATGACCTTTAGACAGGGATATCGATGGAAATTCCTATACATACATTGACCATGCAGTGTGAACTATCTAAATCTGTACAAGCTATTCCTCTCAAAAACAAAAACAAGATATATTTGTGAAACAGTTTATTTTAAGGTTTGGTTTTCCTGAAATAATAGCAACAGATCAAGGGACAGAGTTTATTTCCGCTACTATGGAAGAGGTATGTAAAATTCTAAAAATTGTAAAATTAACCTCAACAGCCTATCATCACCAGTCCACTGGAGCTCTTGAAAATATGCACAAAACATCGGGTGCCATTTTGGTGTTTTAGTTATAATAACACTGTACATTCTGAAACAATGTATACGCCATTTGAACTCGTTTTTGGTAAACTCTGTCGTATACCAAGCAATATTTCTACTAAAATTGAACCTATATATAATATTGATAATTACCCGTTACAATTTAAATATCGATTACAATTGGCACACGCTGATCTAAAGGAAATTTTGTTAATCAATGAGAATAAGAGGAAAGAAGCATATGATAAATATGTCAATCCAATCAAATATGAAAAGACGATTTAATACTAATGAAAAATGAAACAGGTCCTAAAATAGATGTACTTTTTGAAGGTCCGTATAGAGATATAGAAAATTTAAAATCTAACATTCAAATAGATTTAGTACATAAGAATAGAAGTAGGCCTTATTATCAATAATTATGTATAACTTGTAATGTTATAAAATTAGAAAAATGTTTGGTCTTAACTATAATTTTCTTAATTTAAGTTAAAAAAAAAAATATTCAGTAGACTTTTTACCTTGCCGCTTCTCTCGAGGCATCTCCGATGCCGACTTGGAGGTGGTCGACTAGGGAGTCGATCGCGAGATCTACGTGCACAACTGACTCCTATACGTCCGGGACCCTAACGATACTGGGCGAGGACTGCCTATCCGCGAGGTAGTATTTGAGTTTGGCATAGTCAATCATTGTGACTGAAGGAGGGCTGGAGTCATCTAGTTGTCCTAGCTGTAGGATAACCGGGCGATGGTCGGAATCGAGTTCGTGTACGACCCGAATGAGTCGTACCTGAAGCGCGATATTTTTCAGGAGGGCTATGTCAAGCACTGTCGGTGTACAGTGATCTTGAAAGTGGGTGGGAGTGGAAGGCTCTATGACGTCAAAGTTTAACTCGTCCGACAACCCTTCGAGAATAACCCCATTGCTGGAGTCTCTCCAATTGTTGAAGGACGTGTGTCCACTGTTGAGTTAACCCGCGATAATGACCGATGTGCCGAGCGAAATTAGCTTTTGTAGGTCAGACCTGAGAGGTACTTTCGTCGTGAGAGGTACACGGATACGATCGTTATGGACGGATGATCGGTCATTCCTAGTCTACACACGGATACTTCCATATTGGTATGCATGCAATACAACGAGCGTTTGTAGTAGATGAGAGTGCCGCCCCCTCGGCCGTCACGGTCATTTCTAACAATGTAGTAGTTTGCAATACTCGGATTGTGTTTACCACGCTTTAAGAGCGTTTCCTGTACTATGAGAACGTCTATTTGGTGATCTTTAAGAAAAGTCGCGACGAGATCACGCTGCGGATATAAGTTCCGCGCATTAAAAAAGGAGATGTTTATTCCTCTCGGCTTGAGCCTAGCCATTGAGAGGCCTGAGGTTGTTGGCTTCGCGATCGAGACGCTGTAGCGTCTCTACGAGCCGGGGAAAGGCAAATACGGTTTCGACGAAACCGTACTGCTCCAGATGTGCCTTGTATGCGAGGACCTCGCGTATCTCGTGCTCACGAAGGAGCGAGAGCATGAGGTCATCTTTTGTGACATGGGTGGAGGCGCGGGCGCTGGAGCGTGGGGCGCGGGGATATCCATAGCCATGAGGGGCTATGGTTTGGGGGCCCATGCGTTCTGAGTCGAACGCACGGGTTTGGGCTGCACCTGGGGTGCGGGGGGGCCTACGGTCGCCTGAGTGCGGCAGGGGTTCGGGAGGGACGGAAACACCTCTGAGGGGCAGCCTGCCAAGGGCGGCGAGGGAGCGTGGTGCGCGGGGCCTTGGGGCATCCGCGATAGTTCGCGGGATGTCCCTTCTCCCTGCATAGTACGCAGCTCGGGGGGGGGGGGGGGGGGGGGGGGGTAGAGTACGCTGACGCGTGCACTCCCTGGTTGGGTGGTCTTCTAGGCACTTAACGCACCTCGGACTTAGGAAGCAGTTGCGAGCGGAGTGCCAGTACAAATGACAGTTGTGGCATTGGGAGGGCTTGAGATTTTTGTATGGCCGGCTCTACGGATACGCCGGAAAGCTCGCATACCTGCTCGAGATTAAAGTTTTTTTTGCCTTCCGGCGTCTTATCTAGTATTAAAACGAGCAGTTGAAGGGCTCGTTTTTCCTTGTTGTACATCTGATGTACTTCTCGGATGGGGAATGGCCCCTATGGCTAAAAGTGGAGTCAGTCAAAAAAAAAACCACTCTCCGTCATTCCATTTTAGAACTTCACCACTCTGCTATGGAACTTGACCAATATTGTAACCACATGTCGTAACCGCCATAAGAAAAAGTTTCTGCCTCGCCTACAACTGCCTTATCGTGAAGATTGAACTGCATTTTTATTTTGAAGCGGATTCAAAAGGAAGACTTGAAGTCCACCATAGAAATCATTCATGCGTTTTACACTATGTGTATTGTGGTCGTAATCCCTATCACCCCGTTATATTATTGTATATAAAATGAACGATCTAGGAACACGACATACCAAAAAAAAATTATACATGGGTTTATTATTATGGTCGACGCATTTTAAAGTGAGTCGTCGGGCAATAAATGTCACTGACAATAGGAATGTTCACGCAATGCAACCCGTTATCTTTACTTAGCTACCTGCGCACGCGGGGTCTATGCGTCATCGTGACCTTCATTATCACTCCGACTCCTGATTGGTCGTTATAAGTAATGGTTGTTGTTTTTCTATAAATATAAGATTTTTTGTTATGACATTCATTACATTACTTGCACTTCGTTACGCATACGCATACGCATTACGTAAATTATTCCTATTAATACTTAACATAATTTAGCATATCGATCGTACCTATCCCGTTATCGATATGCACCTCTACAATTCTTACGCACATCACTACACCTCTCCATAAGACCTGTAGTAAGTGCAAGCGAGAAAGACAAATAAATATGATACCCGAAGCCTCAGTTCATAATGCGTCGACTGTATATGTATGGTGGTCGCGATCCCTACCGCCCCTCTATATTACTGCATAAACACTGACTGATCTATAAACATGACAAACAAAAAAAAATCATAGATGGATTTATAACTCTATGTATATGATACTGTAAATCATCCCTTATTGTACCACCTTGCGGATTAATTATTCAAAAACCCGAGACCCTTTTATTTATTCCTAAAAGCATAAATATGAATTTTCATGTCCCTAAATTGGAAAATACTGGGTTTTTCATACAAAATTTAACCTCCTATTTGGCCCTCATGTTTTATCTTTGCGCTATAATGTACCCTATGTCCGTCTCCAAGGTGCAATATATCTCTATTCATCAAAATTGGTTTGATGGGTTCTTCGTACAAACCTTCATCCCCTATTTCACCCATTAAAGTTTTATTTTCACCACACAAGGTAGCCAGTCTTTTTCCAAAATCCAACATATCTCTATACCAAAATTCATCAAAATTGGGTTCTTCATACGACGAATGTTCAACGGGCTTTTTAAATTGATATAATTTTTTTTATTGTACAGATGTTTTGTAGCAAATTTTGCTATAGTGCCAGATCCACTGCATGATCTCACTAAAGGTGGCAAGAAAGGAAAAAAATAATTGTAATCAAGAAGCAGAAAAGGCATTTCTAGATTTAAATACAGCCTTCGACACTAATCCTTAATGTACCAAATTTCTCTAAGCCTTTTTACGTACAATGTGATGCTTCGAACAATGGTATTGGAGTGGTTCTAACACAAACAGTATATGAAGAAGAAAAACCTTTAGCATTTGTTAGCCGTAAATTAACAGCAAACGAAGCTAAGTATTCATCATCAGAAAGAGAATTGTTAAGTGTATTACATGCAGTAGAACAATTTTGACCTTATGTAGAAGGCAGCCACTTTTAAGTTATTTCTGATCACAGCGCTTTATAATGGCTTCATTAGAATAAATACCCTCACGGTCGCTTAGCAAGATGGGCAATGCGTCTACAACAATTTGATTATGAAATCATACATCGCAAAGGAAGGGATAATATAGTACCAGATGCTCTATCAAGAGCAATGTTAACACTTGCACTTTCCTCTACTCTTACCTCAGCCAACACAAGAATACAGAGATCACGCCATCTGTGGTTCCTAATAAGAAACAATGCAAAACATTGTGCTGCGGGTGGTGGCGCTAGTTATGGTTGGTATGAAGAAAAAATACGTGTTCGCGAGCTGACTGCTGAGCTCCGGAAAATAAATAAAAAAAGGTCTCATCTATACTTTAATGGGGCTCCATTACCATCCCAACCCAAGTGCTGTGGTTGTGCAGTGAGGAACTATAAATCTACAACTGGATACTGCAACTGTAACTTAATCAAAGGGATCGAAGCGACGTGTATCAAAGGCCGAGGTAAGTTTTATACATAACCTTTCCCGATACGTTTCTCCCACGTGCAAATTGTCCTGAGTTCAAATTCCATCATAATATATTCACTGGTTAAAGACTTCCGGTCTATCAAGACGATCGGTCAAGTCTCACCACACGAACATGAACGTTTATTAAACTACACGCAGAGATGGCGGTGGTCCGCATGATTCACGTATGAATACGAAAACATCCACGGTACCTACCTACTGCGTGCGAGAAAAAAATAAACAGAATATTATCGTAGTTTAACGTGTCCTTTGATCAGAAATTGTGAAATTTAATTGGAAATTGCGGGCGACACGGGGTAAGTGATAGTATAACAAATAACGAATATAATAATACCGTTTTCTTTTACACATTGAATATAAGGGTTTGTTTTTATGAACCATTTATTAGCTCCTTTAAGTAACACGGGTAACGCAAACAAATCAATTCGTTCAACTGCCGAAGTACGTCCAGTGTTGAGTGGAAGGTACTGTCACACTAGAATTATTGAGTCATTCTAATATTCAAGTGCGAATCTTGTTCATAGTTACTTCAATAGTAACTTGGAAATTTTGTCGATATAAAAGATAACAGTATTAACGTTATCGGCTCTTTACCACCAATATTTTTTTAAAATATATTAAACGGATGTGAAAAGTACGTCACAGATATATTATATTAAATTTGTTATACCAGTATATTCCATATAAATAGCGAAACAATAAGTTATTTCTAACTTTTTACAAAGGAAAAAAGCCTTTAAAGAGTTCATCGATTCCCGTGCTAAGGATTTTTATAGCAGAGGCGTCAAAGAACTTCCATTAAAATGGCAAAAGTGTATCGACTATACTTCGAGTAGGTAATTAAAGATGTACTTTTATTTAATTTGAATAGTAACAAAGAGCTGAATTGAGTTGCGCATTGCGAGCGCGAGCGGTATCATACGTGTCGAAAGCAACATTCTGTGTCTTCACTAAAACGATACCTATGATTATTGAATAATGTTATTGGTAACTATATTTTTAAATATACATATAACTAACTCGGCTCTGCTCGCGTGGGCACTGTAGTGTTACTCAGGGTTGTTGTGCTAGTAGGCTAGTAGATACCTATAAACACTTATTGCGGTCGACATGCACCCCCTAGGACTCTGAGCCCGGGTGCCTCGCACCCCTTGCAATGCAATTGAACATGTCTGGGATGTTCTAAAGAGACGGGTAAGATCAGTGCAACCTGCTCCAGACAACACCAGGAAGCTAAAAAGAGTAATTGCAGAAGAGGGGGCCATGTCCATCAAAACGTTATTAAAAATATCGTGGAAATCATGCCCAGTCATTTAGCAGCCCAGTTCGCATGTCCGTCTTCTTTCTTTATTACTATGGTGGCGGCGCCGTCGATGAGGTTGTCTCACAAGAGAATGTCACATAACTGTATATGTATTTTTTTGTGATATGTACCAACCCCTTTTCTAACTTTTCGTTAATAACAAACACATTCATAATTAATTAAGAGTCTAAACAATTCATCATTCTTGACAAATAGGTATATTAACACACTAGATAAATCTTCAGAATTTAATACAATCGTAATTATGATAAGATACAGCCACATTACATATTGCTTGGGGTATATAAGGTGGTGGATCGCAAAGCTGAGACCATTAGCAGAAGCAGATCCCAGCAGCCGCAATATGAAGACCTTGGTGTTGATCGCCGCGCTCGCCTCTGTGGCAGTCGCTTTCGAGGAGCCGATGCGCTTCTACCACGAGACAGCGGGCATACAGGAAGCGGCGCGCATCAAGCAGGCGGAAGAGGCTCTGGACTTCGATGGAGGTAGAATCGCCGGCGGAAACGCCGCGGCACTCGGGGCTCACCCGCACATGGTAACACCTCTAAATTAATTTTCAATTCATTCATTTGCAAATCGTTCTATGTAATTATTTGTTTTTATTAGTTAAGAGTTTGTACCTTTTACGATGGGTCTATTTCCACTGGAGCAGAATCCGAAGCGAAATATCGCTGCATTTACATACATACTTACAGTATTGAGTTCTATGTTTATTAAATAACGTAAATACCTATTTGTATAAAGTAAATATAAAAACGGCGGGAATCGATCGAATTGGCCTGCCATTTTTATATTTACTTTATACAAATTTGTACGTTAGGTAATGGCCATAGAACTCATAACTAACTACATTTAAAGTGCGAGTATATGTTGCGAAACGTTTCGCTTCGATTCTACGCCAGGTGGAATTAGATTTTTGTAGGATGAAATTCAACGAGACACGTCATAACGATTAGGAATTATCCGATAATGGCATCAGCGTTACTGATGGTTCAATTTCTTACATTTATCGTAATTTTTACACTCTTGTGTAACACGGAAGTAACTTTTGAAGATATTTACATTTTCAGATAGTTATTGAGATTTTTTATTACACTAAATCATAATTAACGAGAATCCTTACAATATGTGTATACAAATTGATATGAAAACAATAATATTATGAGTATTATTTTACCGTATATACAACGTCGTTCATAAAGTACCTGTAGCGACATCTCTCGCCAAAACTGACATCCTACATCGCGATATAGAAATTAACCGAACAATTGAGTGATACAAGAACCCGACAACAATTGTTGGGCAGCTGCTCGCCAGACATAACACCCGTCTGGTCGGAGGATCCTCCCTTTTCTATGGCGGATGAGGAACTTTACACTCTGTTCTTCTCTTCCGCTAAATACCAAATAAATAATGTATTAAGCATTGAGGTGCTTATACATCTGACAGCACAAACACCAACACTAATACGGAACCCTAACACTACCAACAACTAAAACTTTGCAACTTTTTTGTTATTTTTTTAAGTCCTACACGTGTATTGAACTGATTTTGATATAATTTATATTAGTATCGCTACCACTATAAATGCATAATTTATTAAACAAAGAAAAAAAAACGAATTATCAAAATCAGTTCAACATACACAGAAAAGGTAACAAAAAATTATTCAAGTGCCTTGAGAATCTTCTCCTTCATTGGAAGTCTATTAAGATATGCTTTTATTCTAAGAAGACGTATCGTTACAAAAGAAGCATATGTGTAATTTTGCAGGGTATTAATCCTATTTTACGAACAAGAATCAAAGAGTATTCTGGAAATAAGATTAATAATGAATAATTATTCCTTACCTAGGTATAAATGACTCTATATTCACTTAAACAACTTTCAGGGTGGTTTGGTGATTACTCTGACGACTGGTGCTACTTCTGTGTGCGGATCCTCTCTGCTCAGCAACACGCGGCTGGTGACGGCAGCTCACTGCTGGTGGGACGGACGCGGCCAGGCGAGGCAGTTCACAGTCGTGCTCGGCTCTATCCGCCTGTTCTCCGGCGGCGTCAGGATCAACACTAACAACGTCAGATGCACGGCAGCTGGAACCCCTGGAACATTCAAAACGACGTCGCTATCATCGTGATCGGCTGGGTCGGATACACTAGTCAGTATTACTTGTGCATTATACTTGATAATATATCTGATATACATAATATCTGATGATGTTGGCTCATTTCAGAAGAGCTTTTATCATTAATATTTTTCTTGTTTTCCAGACGCCATCAACCGCATCAACTTACCTCTTGGAACTCTGGCGAACAATCAGTTCGTTGGCACAACAGCAACAGCGGCAGGCTTCGGGAGAACGGTGACAGTGCGTATTCCTTACAATTGTTTCAAGTATCTTTTTTATAAGAATGGCTAATTCACATTACATCACTCTTTTTACATCTTGTTTTCAGATGTGGGTATTGGCAAAACAATTTTTGAGTCAAGTCAATCTCCAGTTATTACGAATGCGGTGTGTGCTCAGTCCTTTGGAAAATTATCTCGCGTCCACCCTCTGTGTAGCGGAGCGGGCGGCAGAAGCACTTGCCCAGGCGACTCCGGCGGTCCTCTCGCCATCACCAGCGGCGGACAGCGTGTCCTGGTATGTATTTGTTCGCTATATTATAAAAATTGTAGATACTTATAACTCTTCAGTTTATAACATTGGCAATTGAATATTTTCATGGTTTGGTCCTTTTTGTATTCGTCTAATTCAGTTTCCGATGTCTTGAATGTAAATATTTTTTGTTCAATAGATCGGTATAACGTCATTCGGCTCTGCCCGAGGCTGCACGCTCGGCTTCCCGGCTGCCTTCGCGAGAGTCACCTCCTTCAACGCTTGGATCCAAGCCAGGATTTAAACATTCAAAATTCGGCAACATTAAATATTACTTTGTATTAAAAATTAAAGAATAGTTATCTAAAATATTAAGTTATTTTCCTTTCTTTATTCATTACTGTCCAACACTTGTACACTTCAATAGTATTGATTACATTGATTAGTGTGTGTCAATCAAACCGTCTGTCTCTAGAGGAAGCTTCAAGAGAGATGACATCATCTAGGTTATATTGGTTGTTTTTATTACGCTAACTAGCTGTGGTGTTGATTCACTTATGGTTGGAAGTAAATGGACTCGTATAAAAAACCTAGCTGTGCCCGCGGTTACGCTCGTGTGGGCTAGAGAATGCTGTCGATCGGGCACATGTGCGAATCCCCTGCCTCTAACCCAGCTCCCGGTTATTTTAAAGACAAAAATGCTAGCCATAAAGACAGCCCTACTCACCCGCAACTTTTTCGTAGGTCTTTTTAAGATCTACAAATAGTACTACATTAATTTGATATATCTCTTATGGTTATATAGCCATATTAATATCAGCTTAAACCATTTAAGCGTCCCAAAATCGTCGTTTTTCCGAATTGATTTTTATTTACGCCGCATCCTAATTCTTTTTCTAAAATAAAAGTATAATAAGTAAAATATAGGCTTATACCTTATAACACAAGCTAAGACCAATAGGAGCGGAGCATCAACACAAAATGTTGCATAAACGGGGACAATTTATTGCTTTTGAGAGCTTCTATTGCGTGCGCTGCGTAAATGCTTACAGTTACGCAACAATCATGTGTGAGGCATTATTTCTCTTAAAAAGTTCTAATGAAAATCTACTATATCATTTGGCTGTCTTTTATAGTTGACTCAATATAACCTTTTTTATGGTAATAAAATTTGTTCTAAAATAATGCGAAGGTGTTTCTATAAATATTGTATTAATCCTTATTAAAATAAATACAATATTTATCACAAGTATTTAATTTTGAACAAAATTGTCCTTGACATCAATTGATTTCAATCAGATTTTCAGCTCCTTATTATATTTTAAATATATCCTCATTATATATTATATCTCCTTAATATGTATTATAGGCGCCTACGACCCACTCTTTTGTAACAAATATAAAAGTGACATTTTTATCTCCCAATAAGACGGCTTTGCTACAACCTATGGACTTAGGAACAATCTAGGCCTCCAAGCTCTATTAGATCAGACGAACCTTCAAAATCATGTTGGGTAATATGGAATACGATATTCATATCAGGATATGAATGCTATGGAATGCTGGAAAAAAATTAACATAACAAAATGCATCGTAAACATAAAAGAATCATTGAAAGAACTGAAGCCATACACATGAAATCATACTGGAAAAAACTGTGGCCGCTCTAACTGCGGAAAGTGACGAGAATCTGTTAAATTCAAACTTTGACTGCAAAAATAGCCGAAATTGCGAATGGAATAGGACGAGATGGGTTCGAACAGATAGAATCAGTTGACATTCAGAAGTTGCTTGAATCGCAAGATGAAGATTTGACTGAAACCGACTTGAAGGAAATGTTAAATTCACAGCCCATTGAAGAAGTGGCTGCAACAAGCACGGGAAACATGATATTTAATTTGAAAAATATTAGCGAAGGCTTGGTTTTGGTTAACCTAAAGATAATAATTAATCAATATGGTCAAAACTTCAATTTAATTTTTTTTTTTATAATAATATACTTGTTTTTTATTTTGTCACCTAGGGACGTATCCGCTATAGTCCCATATAAATTACCATTTCATATTCACGGTTTATGTATTCGCGGCATATTTACGTAACATATACCCCGCTAATAAATATTATACATACTATATTTTTATTTAATATTAAATTAAATACCAACTCATTATTTAATTACAAATAACGATATTTGTGGGTGATATTTACGGGCGATTGAAGTGACATGTTGTGGTTTTTATTTTTAACTAGCTGGTACCCGCGACTTCGTCTGCGTATTATTAGATATACACAGGCTGATCTCGGAATACGACAAACCAAAAAAAATCACGGTTTTTGCATAATTGAGTAACAAACAGAAACTTTACATTATTACATTTGTAAGATAACACTGGTTAAACTATGACTTTTACTGGGATAAAAAATACCCTATGTGTTATTCCAGGTCAAAGACTATCTGTGTGCCAAATTTCATTGAGATCTGTTTAGCCGTTTTAGCGTGATTGAGTAACAAACATCCAAACATAAACACTTTCACATTTAATATACTAAGTAGGACTAGCCGCGCAATTTCGTCTGCGGCACATAAGAGACAGAGCAAGGGTTAGAAAGAGTACCCACTCTTTCTACACCCGTAGGCACCTATAATACAAGTCTAAAGGAGCTCAAATTTTCTTTCATTTACTGCGGAGTTATTTTAGAACTATGATATTGATAAGATAGACTAAGATATTGTTACACCCGTGGGTATTAAAAATGCCGATGTTTGCCGTGAAGAAGATTTATTTGAATTCCACACATTTACGAATTACACGAACTCACAAAACTTATTTATTACACTGTGGTTTCACTTCTTTTATCGCTCATTGTTATCCTTTGTAAATCAAAACTGAACTCCTCGGGGCCGCGCCTGAGTCGCTTAAATACCAACACTAAATGATCACAGAAAAATCGTGAATCGCCTCTAACTTTCTCGACGTTTAGTTTCTATGCCTACTCGATGACGTAATTGAGGCCCTAAGCCCTATACATGTTTGTGTAAACTGCGATGTTTACACAAACATGTACCGCGTTGTTTACGACGCGAACATTATTTCGAAGTTCTGAGAAGTTTGTAGTTGCTTCGAGATATTTCGGGAACAGGATTTTCTTTATCTTTTTAATCGGGTTGTAACAGGTCGTAACAATATTTATTGAATTAATTGATGTCAAGGACAATTTTATTTAAGATTAAATACTTGTGATGAATATTGTATTTATTTCAATAAGATATAATACCTTGTTTATAGAAACTTCTTTGCAAATAATGCATTATTTTAGAACAAATTTTATTACCATAAAAAAGGTTATATTGAGTAAACATTAAATGATAGCCATATCATCACACCATGATATCTGTCGCGGACCATTTTTTTAGATCTAAAGAGAAACAATTTCATCACACAGTACTGTTACGTAATTTTAACCATTCACGCAGCGAATGTCGTGGTAGCTCTCAAAAGGAATAAATTTCCTCGTATTTGCAACATTTTTCATTGTTGCTCCGCTCCTATTAGTCGTAGCGTATGTTATATAACCTATAGCTTTCCTCGATAAATGTGCTACCCAACGCTAGAACACTTTTTCCATTCGAACCAGTATCTTCTGAGATTAGCATGTTCAACCAAACAAACAAACTCTTCAGCTTTATAATATTAGTTTAAATTGAATCACAATTGAACCTAACCTAACCAATTCCATTACTTTATAAACTTATTAAAATCTACTTGTTACATTACCAATTTTAGTCTTCGTTCACAATCTACCGACATTAGAACATCAGATTACTAATAAATGACAACACGCTTTTTTTTTTTCTCAGCTTATTCTTTATTTAAAAAAGATGGCTTATATTCATGACGCTAATTTATTTCATTCTCATTACTTAAAATTTTTAATTGAAAATATTATAATGAAAACCCGTCTAAAATACACACATCAAAAAAGTCTAAGCAACATGCGTGATATTACAAATTTTTCCATTTATATAAATTAATTTCTAAATATTTACTCAAACAAAGTGCGTAGGTAAGTAAACTTTTTTGTTATTGATGATATACTGGCTGGTTGTAAAAAAAAAAATTTGATTATGTTTTGTTTTTTCATAAAATTCAAATGACTGCGAATTTGTTTCAATTTAAGTGCGTTTTTTTAATTGCTACATTTAGTCTTGATTTTATAATTTTACCAACCATTTAAATAAAGTTAGCGACAAAATTGAATTATTAGATATTCTTTACGTCATGAAGCGACGTCATTTGATGGCAGATGAAATGCAAAGAGCTGTAGGGATGTTGCAAGCGGAAAGTAATCAATCTCAGGTATCTCGACATTTTGGCATTCATAGAAGTGTTATTTGTCGTCTTTGGCAGCGCTACAATAATACAGTAGAACCCGCTGAACAGCATCCAGGCCGTAAAAGGAGTACAACCACTCGGCAAGACCGGTACATACAACTGACTGCAAGACGCCAGCCGATGTTAACCGCTCGAGAGATAAGTTTGAGGCTACAAATTTTAAGTGGCGTTGATGTATGTCCTCAAACTATGCGAAATCGACTGCATGAGTACGGCCTACGAGCTTGACACCCAATCAGGTGCCCACCGATACGTCACGGGAATCGCGCTCGTCGATATGAATGGTGTAGAGAACGCATAACATGGACCCAGGAACAATGGGATAAAATTATGTTTTCCGATGAGTCGCGATTCGGATTTAAGCCTGATACAAGAAGGGTGCGAGTGTATCGTCGGCCCGGAAATACTGAAAGGCTCAGGTGCGTTCAAGAAGTTCATCCATACAGCGGCTCAACAGTTATGTTATGGGCGGGTATTATGAAGAACAGGCGAACTGAGCTCGTTTTTGTAAATGGAAACATGAATGTTGAAAATTACATTGAGGATATTCTCAGACCTTATGTCTACCCATTTGCACAAATCTTTGGCTCCGAATTTAGGTTAATGCATGACAATGCGCGTTCACATACAGCTCGGCGAACCAGTGAATACTTTGCAACGGAGAACATCCGGGTATTGCCCTGACCGGCACAATCGCCAGATCTCAACCCCATCGAGCACGCATGGGATATGCTTTAGAGACGTGTTTTGAAGGACTTGGACGGAGCGACAACAACCCAACAGCTGAAGGATTTGCTACAATTCCATTGGGAGCGAATACCGCAAGATGACATAAACAGTCTCATTAATTCAATGAATAATCGTTGCCGACAAGTTCTGAATAGCAGAGGAGCCCATACTTTGTATTAAATTGTTCTATTCTTTCATAATAAATACATTTTCTTTAGAAATTTCATTTTGTAAGAAAAAAGTTTAGTTTTTTATGTATCTTAGTTTCTACAGTATATTCTAATATTGTTCATTTCTGTTATTAAAAGAACTTATAAAGACAACAGCTGTTATTTTTACATCATAGAACCCTAAAGATATTATTTTAAAAATAAAATACAACGTTATAATATGAAGAACCATCCTAAAATTTAAATTAGTACATGTTGCTTAGACTTTTTTGATGAGTGTAGTCTGCGCTTATATTAAATTTTTATCGGTTTCAATATTCTTATAAAATTCAGTAGGTATACAAAATACAGGTGATGGTTTGTAAGGCAGATGAAAATTATAGGAATTAATACGATATTAATTTTTCATGAAAGTTTTATTAAACGCTGTGTTATTGATTACAAATGTAAAATGATTTTCTTAGAACCTTTTATCGAAGTTCTCATATCACTCAAATCAGCTTGCCACAATTTATTTACATTTGACATAATATATTTAATTTGATGGAATTTCTTATGAATCTATTCATGAAGAATGCGTGTTTCTTGCGACAGCGAGTATTAATATTTTTTACATTTGCTTTATCCATTTTATTATTATATTTCTAGTAAGGAGTCCATTTCTCCGACTCAATTTTTTTTTCGAATACTTTTTTCGCTAACAGGTGTCGAGAAATCTCTTCAACTGGCATATTTTCTCCAAGGAAGTTTAATTGTAGCTGATTTATAAATTCACACCTCTCTGGGTTTCCAACATAAGTAAGTGGTACGTTAATATCTTTCAATGCTTTTATAAATTTTACAAAGTGGTCTAAGCGAATCATTTACTAAATCTACAATATTACTTCCTGGAACTTTTTCGCTATATATAGTGACTCCTATTATATTATATCTATAGTTAATTCCATTGGATTTTGTCTTTACTTATAGACATGAAATCTAATATCACCCTGTTTTGCTTTTGGTATTAAGCTTAATGTATGGTGATTCTTTGTAAAAAAAAGATGACTATTTTTCTTTTATTTTCTTGTTCGCCGTCTTCTCAGGAATAAGATTTCTATCTTCTAAACCACTATTTTTATTATACCTATTATTTTCACTTAAACCATCATTAATCGTGTTTGTAATAAGTGACAATTGATAAGGTCAGCGTTCGTCTTCAGCAAAGCGTTTGTCTTCTTTGTAGTATTCGGAAATATAAAATACACTTTTTGCGATCTACTTGTCCTATAAAAATTAATATTATAAAATACTACGGTGGAGTTTAGAATCATGGACAGACAACATTTCGATAGTTTTGAAATTTATTGACTGTCCAATTGGTTGGTTTGTACGCCAATCTCGTAGGAAATACTAAACCGAATTTGATAGAATTGTATTGAAAATAAATAAATAATAAGATATTTAGCAACTACAGCGTGGTTTAATAAGATAATTCAAAATAAATTAACTAAATATAATAAGTAAAAAAACAATATTAAGTATGAACATGGCCTATTCTAAGACAATGCTATCTTCTTACGGCCGTTAATAATCCCGCCGCGCGACGCTACTGCGCATGTCCGTCTTCTTTCTTCATTACTATGGCGACTGCCTCGCCGATGAGTTTGAGATTCTCACAAGAGAATGTCACCTAATTGTATATGTTTTTTTTGTGATATGTACCAACCACGTTTTTAACTTTTCGTTAATAACAAACACATTCATAATTAATTAAGAGTCTTAAATAATTCATCATTTTTGACAAATAGGTATATTATCACACTACATAAATCTTCAGAATTTAATACAATCGTAATTATGATAAGATACAGCCACATTACATATTGCTTGGGGTATATAAAGTGGTGGATCGCAAAGCTGAGACCATTAGCAGAAGCAGATCCCAGCAGCCGCAATATGAAGACCTTGGTGTTGATCGCCGCGCTCGCCTCTGTGGCAGTCGCTTTCGAGGAGCCGATGCGCTTCTACCACGAGACAGCGGGCATACAGGAAGCGGCGCGCATCAAGCAGGCGGAAGAGGCTCTGGACTTCGATGGAGGTAGAATCGCCGGCGGAAACGCCGCGGCACTCGGGGCTCACCCGCACATGGTAACACCTCTAAATTAATTTTCAATTCATTCATTTGCAAATCGTTCTATGTACATTATTTGTTTTTATTAGTTAAGAGTTTGTACCTTTTACGATGGGTCTATTTCCACTGGAGCAGAATCCGAAGCGAAATATCGCTGCATTTACATACATACTTACAGTATTGAGTTCTATGTTTATTAAATAACGTAAATACCTATTTGTATAAAGTAAATATAAAAACGCGCGGCAGAATCGATCGAATTGGCCTGCCATTTTTATATTTACTTTATACAAATTTGTACGTTAGGTAATTGCCATAGAACTTCATACACTAACTACATTTAAAGTGCGAGTATATGTTGCGAAACGTTTCGCTTCGATTCTACGCCAGGTGGAATTAGATTTTTGTAGGATGAAATTCAACGAGACACGTCATAACGATTAGGAATTATCCGATAATGGCATCAGCGTTACTGATGGTTCAATTTCTTACATTTATCGTAATTTTTACACTCTTGTGTAACACGGAAGTAACTTTTGAAGATATTTACATTTTCAGATAGTTATTGAGATTTTTTATTACACTAAATCATAATTAACGAGAATCCTTACAATATGTGTATACAAATTGATATGAAAACAATAATATTATGAGTATTATTTTACCGTATATACAACGTCGTTCATAAAGTACCTGTAGCGACATCTCTCGCCAAAACTGACATCCTACATCGCGATATAGAAATTAACCGAACAATTGAGTGATACAAGAACCCGACAACAATTGTTGGGCAGCTGCTCGCCAGACATAACACCCGTCTGGTCGGAGGATCCTCCCTTTTCTATGGCGGATGAGGAACTTTACACTCTGTTCTTCTCTTCCGCTAAATACCAAATAAATAATGTATTAAGCATTGAGGTGCTTATACATCTGACAGCACAATACACCAACACTAATACGGAACCACTAACACTACCACACAACTAAAACTTTGCAACTTTTTTGTTATTTTTTTAAGTCCTACACGTGTATTGAACTGATTTTGATATAATTTATATTAGTATCGCTACCACTATAAATGCATAATTTATTAAACAAAGAAAAAAAACGAATTATCAAAATCAGTTCAACATACACAGAAAAGGTAACAAAAAATTATTCAAGTGCCTTGAGAATCTTCTCCTTCATTGGAAGTCTATTAAGATATGCTTTTATTCTAAGAAGACGTATCGTTACAAAAGAAGCATATGTGTAATTTTGCAGGGTATTAATCCTATTTTACGAACAAGAATCAAAGAGTATTCTGGAAATAAGATTAATAATGAATAATTATTCCTTACCTAGGTATAAATGACTCTATATTCACTTAAACAACTTTCAGGGTGGTTTGGTGATTACTCTGACGACTGGTGCTACTTCTGTGTGCGGATCCTCTCTGCTCAGCAACACGCGGCTGGTGACGGCAGCTCACTGCTGGTGGGACGGACGCGGCCAGGCGAGGCAGTTCACAGTCGTGCTCGGCTCTATCCGCCTGTTCTCCGGCGGCGTCAGGATCAACACTAACAACGTACAGATGCACGGCAGCTGGAACCCCTGGAACATTCAAAACGACGTCGCTATCATCGTGATCGGCTGGGTCGGATACACTAGTCAGTATTACTTGTGTCATTATACTTGATAATATATCTGATATACATAATATCTGATGATGTTGGCTCATTTCAGAAGAGCTTTTATCATTAATATTTTTCTTGTTTTCCAGACGCCATCAACCGCATCAACTTACCTCTTGGAACTCTGGCGAACAATCAGTTCGTTGGCACAACAGCAACAGCGGCAGGCTTCGGGAGAACAGGTGACAGTGCGTATTCCTTACAATTGTTTCAAGTATCTCTTTTTATAAGAATGGCTAATTCACATTACATCACTCTCTTTTACATCTTGTTTTCAGATGTGGGTATTGGCAACAATCAATTTTTGAGTCAAGTCAATCTGCCAGTTATTACGAATGCGGTGTGTGCTCAGTCCTTTGGAAATAGTATCGTCGCGTCCACCCTCTGTGTGAGCGGAGCGGGCGGCAGAAGCACTTGCCCAGGCGACTCCGGCGGTCCTCTCGCCATCACCAGCGGCGGACAGCGTGTCCTGGTATGTAATTTGTTCGCTATATTATAAAAATATGTAGATACTTATAACTCTTCAGTTTATAACATTGGCAATTGAATATTTTCATGGTTTGGTCCTTTTTGTATTCGTCTAATTCAGTTTCCGATGTCTTGTAATGTAAATATTTTTTGTTCAATAGATCGGTATAACGTCATTCGGCTCTGCCCGAGGCTGCACGCTCGGCTTCCCGGCTGCCTTCGCGAGAGTCACCTCCTTCAACGCTTGGATCCAAGCCAGGATTTAAACATTCAAAATTCGGCAACATTAAATATTACTTTGTATTAAAAATTAAAGAATAGTTATCTAAAATATTAAGTTATTTTCCTTTCTTTATTCATTACTGTCCAACACTTGTACACTTCAATAGTATTGATTACATTGATTAGTGTGTGTCAATCAAACCGTCTGTCTCTAGAGGAAGCTTCAAGAGAGATGACATCATCTAGGTTATATTGGTTGTTTTTATTAGCTAACTAGCTGTGGTGTTGATTCACTTATGGTTGGAAGTAAATGGACTCGTATAAAAAACCTGCTGTGCCCGCGGTTACGCTCGTGTGGGCTAGAGAATGCTGTCGATCGGGCACATGTGCGAATCCCCTGCCTCTAACCCAGCTCCCGGTTATTTTAAAGACAAAAATGCTAGCCATAAAGACAGCCCTACTCACCCGCAACTTTTTCGTAGGTCTTTTTAAGATCTACAAATAGTACTACATTAATTTGATATATCTCTTATGGTTATATAGCCATATTAATATCAGCTTAAACCATTTAAGCGTCCCAAAATCGTCGTTTTTCCGAATTGATTTTTATTTACGCCGCATCCTAATTCTTTTTCTAAAATAAAAGTATAATAAGTAAAATATAGGCTTATACCTTATAACACAAGCTAAGACCAATAGGAGCGGAGCATCAACACAAAATGTTGCATAAACGGGGACAATTTATTGCTTTTGAGAGCTTCTATTGCGTGCGCTGCGTAAATGCTTACAGTTACGCAACAATCATGTGTGATGGCATTATTTCTCTTAAAAAGTTCTAATGAAAAATCTACTATATCATTTGGCTGTCTTTTATAGTTGACTCAATATAACCTTTTTTATGGTAATAAAATTTGTTCTAAAATAATGCGAAGGTGTTTCTATAAATATTGTATTAATCCTTATTAAAATAAATACAATATTTATCACAAGTATTTAATTTTGAACAAAATTGTCCTTGACATCAATTGATTTCAATCAGATTTTCAGCTCCTTATTATATTTTAAATATATCCTCATTATATATTATATCTCCTTAATATGTATTATAGGCGCCTACGACCCACTCTTTTGTAACAAATATAAAAGTGACATTTTTATCTCCCAATAAGACGGCTTTGCTACAACCTATGGACTTAGGAACAATCTAGGCCTCCAAGCTCTATTAGATCAGACGAACCTTCAAAATCATGTTGGGTAATATGGAATACGATATTCATATCAGGATATGAATGCTATGGAATGCTGGAAAAAAATTAACATAACAAAATGCATCGTAAACATAAAAGAATCATTGAAAGAACTGAAGCCATACACATGAAATCATACTGGAAAAAACTGTGGCCGCTCTAACTGCGGAAAGTGACGAGAATCTGTTAAATTCAAACTTTGACTGCAAAAATAGCCGAAATTGCGAATGGAATAGGACGAGATGGGTTCGAACAGATAGAATCAGTTGACATTCAGAAGTTGCTTGAATCGCAAGATGAAGATTTGACTGAAACCGACTTGAAGGAAATGTTAAATTCACAGCCCATTGAAGAAGTGGCTGCAACAAGCACGGGAAACATGATATTTAATTTGAAAAATATTAGCGAAGGCTTGGTTTTGGTTAACCTAAAGATAATAATTAATCAATATGGTCAAAACTTCAATTTAATTTTTTTTTTATAATAATATACTTGTTTTTTATTTTGTCACCTAGGGACGTATCCGCTATAGTCCCATATAAATTACCATTTCATATTCACGGTTTATGTATTCGCGGCATATTTACGTAACATATACCCCGCTAATAAATATTATACATACTATATTTTTATTTAATATTAAATTAAATACCAACTCATTATTTAATTACAAATAACGATATTTGTGGGTGATATTTACGGGCGATTGAAGTGACATGTTGTGGTTTTTATTTTTAACTAGCTGGTACCCGCGACTTCGTCTGCGTATTATTAGATATACACAGGCTGATCTCGGAATACGACAAACCAAAAAAAATCACGGTTTTTGCATAATTGAGTAACAAACAGAAACTTTACATTATTACATTTGTAAGATAACACTGGTTAAACTATGACTTTTACTGGGATAAAAAATACCCTATGTGTTATTCCAGGTCAAAGACTATCTGTGTGCCAAATTTCATTGAGATCTGTTTAGCCGTTTTAGCGTGATTGAGTAACAAACATCCAAACATAAACACTTTCACATTTAATATACTAAGTAGGACTAGCCGCGCAATTTCGTCTGCGGCACATAAGAGACAGAGCAAGGGTTAGAAAGAGTACCCACTCTTTCTACACCCGTAGGCACCTATAATACAAGTCTAAAGGAGCTCAAATTTTCTTTCATTTACTGCGGAGTTATTTTAGAACTATGATATTGATAAGATAGACTAAGATATTGTTACACCCGTGGGTATTAAAAATGCCGATGTTTGCCGTGAAGAAGATTTATTTGAATTCCACACATTTACGAATTACACGAACTCACAAAACTTATTTATTACACTGTGGTTTCACTTCTTTTATCGCTCATTGTTATCGCTTTGTAAATCAAAACTGAACTGCCTCGGGGCCGCGCCTGAGTCGCTTAAATACCAACACTAAATGATCACAGAAAAATCGTGAATCGCCTCTAACTTTCTCGACGTTTAGTTTCTATGCCTACTCGATGACGTAATTGAGGCCCTAAGCCCTATACATGTTTGTGTAAACTGCGATGTTTACACAAACATGTACCGCAGTTGTTTACGACGCGAACATTATTTCGAAGTTCTGAGAAGTTTGTAGTTGCTTCGAGATATTTCGGGAACAGGATTTTCTTTATCTTTTTAATCGGGTTGTAACAGGTCGTAACAATATTTATTGAATTAATTGATGTCAAGGACAATTTTATTTAAGATTAAATACTTGTGATGAATATTGTATTTATTTCAATAAGATATAATACCTTGTTTATAGAAACTTCTTTGCAAATAATGCATTATTTTAGAACAAATTTTATTACCATAAAAAAGGTTATATTGAGTAAACATTAAATGATAGCCATATCATCACACCATGATATTCTGTCGCGGACCATTTTTTTAGATCTAAAGAGAAACAATTTCATCACACAGTACTGTTACGTAATTTTAACCATTCACGCAGCGAATGTCGTGGTAGCTCTCAAAAGGAATAAATTTCCCTCGTATTTGCAACATTTTTCATTGTTGCTCCGCTCCTATTAGTCGTAGCGTGATGTTATATAACCTATAGCTTTCCTCGATAAATGTGCTACCCAACGCTAGAACACTTTTTCCATTCGAACCAGTATCTTCTGAGATTAGCATGTTCAACCAAACAAACAAACTCTTCAGCTTTATAATATTAGTTTAAATTGAATCACAATTGCAACCTAACCTAACCAATTCCATTACTTTATAAACTTATTAAAATCTACTTGTTACATTACCAATTTTAGTCTTCGTTCACAATCTACCGACACTTAGAACATCAGATTACTAATAAATGACAACACGCTTTTATTTTTTTCTCAGCTTATTCTTTATTTAATAAAAGATGGCTTATATTCATGACGCTAATTTATTTCATTCTCATTACTTAAAATTTTTAATTGAAAATATTATAATGAAAACCCGTCTAAAATACACACATCAAAAAAGTCTAAGCAACATGCGTGATATTACAAATTTTTCCATTTATATAAATTAATTTCTAAATATTTACTCAAACAAAGTGCGTAGGTAAGTAAACTTTTTTGTTATTGATGATATACTGGCTGGTTGTAAAAAAAAAAATTTGATTATGTTTTGTTTTTTCATAAAATTCAAATGACTGCGAATTTGTTTCAATTTAAGTGTGTTTTTTTAATTGCTACATTTAGTCTTGATTTTATAATTTTACCAACCATTTAAATAAAGTTAGCGACAAAATTGAATTATTAGATATTCTTTACGTCATGAAGCGACGTCATTTGATGGCAGATGAAATGCAAAGAGCTGTAGGGATGTTGCAAGCGGAAAGTAATCAATCTCAGGTATCTCGACATTTTGGCATTCATAGAAGTGTTATTTGTCGTCTTTGGCAGCGCTACAATAATACAGTAGAACCCGCTGAACAGCATCCAGGCCGTAAAAGGAGTACAACCACTCGGCAAGACCGGTACATACAACTGACTGCAAGACGCCAGCCGATGTTAACCGCTCGAGAGATAAGTTTGAGGCTACAAATTTTAAGTGGCGTTGATGTATGTCCTCAAACTATGCGAAATCGACTGCATGAGTACGGCCTACGAGCTTGACACCCAATCAGGTGCCCACCGATACGTCACGGGAATCGCGCTCGTCGATATGAATGGTGTAGAGAACGCATAACATGGACCCAGGAACAATGGGATAAAATTATGTTTTCCGATGAGTCGCGATTCGGATTTAAGCCTGATACAAGAAGGGTGCGAGTGTATCGTCGGCCCGGAAATACTGAAAGGCTCAGGTGCGTTCAAGAAGTTCATCCATACAGCGGCTCAACAGTTATGTTATGGGCGGGTATTATGAAGAACAGGCGAACTGAGCTCGTTTTTGTAAATGGAAACATGAATGTTGAAAATTACATTGAGGATATTCTCAGACCTTATGTCTACCCATTTACACAAATCTTTGGCTCCGATTTTAGGTTAATGCATGACAATGCGCGTTCACATACAGCTCGGCGAACCAGTGAATACTTTGCAACGGAGAACATCCGGGTATTGCCCTGACCTGCACAATCGCCAGATCTCAACCCCATCGAGCACGCATGGGATATGCTTTAGAGACGTGTTTTGAAGGACTTGGACGGAGCGACAACAACCCAACAGCTGAAGGATTTGCTACAATTCCATTGGGAGCGAATACCGCAAGATGACATAAACAGTCTCATTAATTCAATGAATAATCGTTGCCGACAAGTTCTGAATAGCAGAGGAGCCCATACTTTGTATTAAATTGTTCTATTCTTTCATAATAAATACATGTCAAGGACATAAATTAGTTTCAAGTGGCAACACTTATTTTTACTTAATATATGTTGGCAACTCTGCGACGATCTCTTACTTCTATGGTTGCGTGGTGTGTGCACGTAAATCGGTAAATCTAATAAAAGTGTACAATTACAAGGCCTTTCTCTTCTGACTTTTACATTGGTGCCGAAACTTCAGTCTAAATAATCCACGAAAAAGAAGCTATTTTTAGTAAGATTGAAAATTTTACATTGGCGTGCAACGTCCGCCATTTTGCATATCCGTGTACCTCCAAGCTCGCCACGCATCGGGAACCTGGCTTTTTACTGCTTGCTGCTATAATTGTGCTTGCATGTGGTTTTATAACGCGCACAATAACATATACGGTGGAACAAATAACCTCAATAATACAGATCATCAAGAAATCACTGCAATATGGAGATGGAACGCAAAAAAATTGTGGCGGCTCGAGGTCAGTGTAAAGCCTTTATTACACGATTACAAAAGTATATGGCAGGTGATGTGGAAAAATTCACCGTAGAAGACTTCCAGGTCAGAAGAGAGGCATTATTACAAAATTATACAAAATATCAAGAATTACAATTAGATTTACAATGTCTTGATGGCAGCGTAGACGAAGATGATGGCAACGTCGACCAAGATGATGGCAGCGTTGACGAAGATGATGACATCGAGGCCAAATATTTACAGCTCCTTGCTGCGTTAGAACGTCGCATTCATAACTCCAACCGAAGAACAGTGTCAAGTGAATCATCGTTGTGTCATAATACAAACCTACCAGTGTTAGATATACCTTACTTCGATGGTAAGGATGTAATAAATTTTAAAACATTTTTAGAATTGTTTACAGCAGTGATTCATAACAATCAAAAATTAGATTCCATACAAAAGCTATGTTTTTTGAAGAAGTATCTCAGAAGAAGAAGAAGAAGAAGGGAGAGCCTCTTCAAATCATAGATAGTTTGCCCATCATTGGTAAGTCATATGAGTCAGCATTAGAGCTTTTAAATATTAGATATAACAACCCAGCCATATCAATAAGTACTCATGTAAATCATATAATAGACTTGCCAATATTACAGCGAAGCACTGCTATACAAATAAGAAACTTTGTTGCTAGTGTCAGGCAACATATTACATCATTAAATAATCTTGATCAACCCGTGTCACAGTGGGATTCCATACTTTCATGTATTTTGATTAGAAAGGTTGATTCATTAAGTGTCAGATTGTTTCATTCAGATAGAGATACCACAACTGTTATTAAGGTTGATGAGTTGCTGAGCTTTTTAGACAAGCGTGCCGCTTCATTAGAAGCCAGCCCTCCTTTGAATGATAAATCTTACAATAAAGTAAAATCAACTGTTAATTTTGTGACTACACACAAAGAAAATATAAATAAACAATGTACAATGTGTTCTCAAGGCCATAAATTATATAAATGTCCTAAATTCAATGCTCAGTCACCTCAAGAAAGAATTAAATTTGTTACAAAACATAAGCTATGTAAAATGTGTCTTAGTTTTCATACACAAATATGTAGATATAAGTTTAAATGTTCTATTTGTAATTCCAGCACACATAATGCGTTATTGCATCAGGCAGAAGAACAACAGTCTGAACCGAGAGCACATGTGGATGATCATAGTAAACAAGTAAATTTACACAGTATTTCTCAGCCAATCCTTTCTAAAAGTATTTTATTACCTACAGCTAAGATCTCAGTTATTGGAATTAGTAATAAAAAATATGTAGTTAGGGCTCTACTGGACAGTGGAAGCCAAATATCATTTTGTACTACAGCATTAGCAAAACAGTTAGGACTACCACTAATTAATTATAATAAAAATATTTCAACTTTAGGTAGTATTCACAATACTTTCATTAATAAAGGTGTTAATTTGTGCATTGAATCTTTGGTTACAGATTTTATATTAAACATCAATTGTTCAATTATAAATAAAATTACATCCAAGCTGCCACAAACACAGATTGATTTGAGTGGTTTTATAATTCCAAATCATGTTTCATTAGCTGATCATGATTTTCATATTCCAGGAGATGTGTCACTGCTGCTCGGCAGTGACATATTCTTCAAGGTCATACTGGATGGTAAGATTGAAGGTGGCCCCGCAGACCCAATCCTATTGAACACTCAGCTAGGATACATTGTCTCATCTACAGGCATGTCAACTTACAATACATCCATCGCTATGCATACAGTACTCGATCCTGAACTTGATCATTGTATCGGTCGATTTTGGGAGGCCGAAAAGGTACCAGATATTTATCATGAGTCGCTGCCAGAGAACGAGTATAGTGAAAAGGTATTTCAAGATAGCATTTCATTACAAAATAATACATTACAGGTCAAATATCCACTCAAGGTTAAATTACAGGACATTGACCCTTCCAATTAATTTACAATTGCTTTACAAAGATTATACAATTTAGAAAAAAGATTTACAAAGGATCCTTCCTATTACACATTATACAAACAATTTATACATGAATACATTAATTTAGGACATGCAAGGATAATTAATTTAAAACTTTGTGACCCTATAGATAAACCATTATTTTTTCTACCACATCATGGAGTGTTTAGACCTGAGAAACAAACGAATAAACTCAGAGTTGTATTTGATGGCAGCGCAAAGACCAAAAATGGTCTAAGCCTGAATGATTTTATGTGCAACGGATCTGTTATTCAGAATCCTCTATTTGATATTCTTCTTTTATTTCGTACATACAAATACACAATACAATGTGACATTCGTCACATGTATAGATTAATAAAAATTTATCCTGAACATAGGTGTTTGCAAAATATTTTATGGCGTGAAGATAATGTCATGAATGTTTTACAGTTACAAACAGTAACCTACGGGTTAACTAGTTCTTCCTTCTTAGCTACTAGATGTCTTACTGAGCTAGCTAAGAGATACACAAATGATTATCCATTGGCAAGTGCTGCATTGCTGAATAACTCTTACATTGATGACATCCAGTGCGGTCACAGTACTTTCCAAGGTGCAATGCAGCTCAAAAGTGAACTTATTTCTCTTTTACAACTGGCTAATTTTAATTTACACAAGTGGGTTTCTAACAAACCAGAGTTGTTAATGGATATTCCAAAGGATAAGTTAGGTTTCAACCACAAAGATCTGGATCATAACAAGTCTATACACAAAATACTAGGCATATCATACGACGCACGTGACGATGTATTCCGACTGAGTGGGCAAGCAATAACACCTGCCAAAATCCCAACCAAGAGAAGCATACTCAGTTCTATAAGTAGGTTGTTCGATCCGATGGGTCTAGCTGGCCCTATAGTCATGAAGGCTAAACTATTTTTACAAGAGTTGTGGTTAAGTAAATTAGATTGGGATACCCCTTTGCCCGTTCATTTGGTAAAGTTTTGGAGTAAATTTTATAAAAACATTGTCACCATGCCCGAAATTATCATTCCACGTTATGTGCAACTTACAGAGGCAAGTGATATTAGCTTAGTTGGTTATTGTGATGCGTCATCAAGTGGATATGGCTGTTGCATTTATATAAGGTTAAAAATTAATTGTAAATTCATTACATACCTGCTATGTTCTCGGTCCAGATTGAATGGTATCAATTCTAAGCTAACAATTCCTAAGTTAGAATTAAATGGTGCATTACTGTTATCAAAACTAATTTTTCATGTGTCTAAAGTTTTAAATATACAAAGTATATACTTATTTTGTGATTCAAAAATTGTACTTGGATGGTTAGAGGCAGCACCTGTAAAGCTCCCTGCTTACATAGGAAACCGTGTCAGAGAGATAAAAAAGTTGTGTCAAAATTCATCTTGGTATTTTACACCTGGAATATTCAATCCAGCAGATATTTTGTCTAGAGGATCTGATCCTGTAGATATTTTTGATAATTCACTATGGAAGCATGGACCTGACTATTTAGTAGATTGTAAAAATTTTAACTTTTATTTAAGTAATATAGAAAAACCTTTCATAACTTACAATGTACTTGACAACCTTCAATGTAATACAGTTTTGAACAATGAATCTATTCACCCTGTTTTTGAGAATTTTTCAAGTTTGTTTATGACTATACGTGTAATAGCTTATGTTTTAAAATTCATTAAAAAATGTAAAAAATTACAAATAAATTGTAAAAAAATCTCTGTTGGAGAGTATAGAGAAGCATTGAATACCATTATTCGAGGAATTCAGCATTACTACTTTGCAGAAGAAATAAAATGTATTTTAGTGAACAAAGATATTAAAACTTCTCTGAAATCTTTACATCCATTTATAGATATTAAAGGTCTCTGTCGTGTTGGAGGCAGGTTACACAATGCTGACGTAGATTATTCAAAGAAGTTTCCTGTTATTTTGCCAAAACATTGTCATATAACCAAACTGATTATCAGGCAAGAGCATTTGTCAACCATGCATGGTGGTTTAAAACTTGTATTGAGTAGTCTGTCTCAAAAATATTTTATTATAAACTCTGTGAGAGAAATTAAAAGTGTAATACATAAATGCATAATTTGTTGTAGATATAAAGCAGAGACTTCTAAACAACTAATGGGTTCTCTACCTTCAGCCCGAGTAAACCCTGCCCGGGTCTTTGAAAGGGTGGGCATGGACTATTGTGGACCCTTTATTATTAGGCAGTCCTCTAAGCGTAGGAGCATTACAACTAAAGGGTACGTTGCCCTATTTGTTTGCTTCGCCTCCAAGGCTGTTCACCTTGAAGTCGTATCTGACATGTCAACTGACACTTTCTTAGCAGCATTCAAAAGATTTATATCTCGCAGAGGAATACCATCAGAAGTTTATTGTGACAATGCCACCACTTTTAAAGGTGCTAACAATCAGCTTAATGATTTGTATAAATTACATAGTAGCAGGGAATTTCAAGATATAGTTCATAATTACAGTTTGCAAAAGGAGATTAAATTTCATTTCATACCAAAATATAGTCCAAATCACGGTGGCCTTTGGGAGGCAAGCGTGAAATCGGCTAAATTTCATTTAAAAAGAATATCTACATTTAAAATTTTTACATATGAACAATTTAGTACTATTATGATAGAAATAGAGGGTATTTTAAATTCACGTCCAATTTTTGCACTTACATTCCAAGATTCTAATGACTTTTCAACTTTAACACCGGGTCATTTTTTAATTGGCTGTCCTTTAACTGCAATTCCTCAGTCAGATCTTACTGAAATACCAACTAGCAGGCTACGCTTTTGGAGGTGTTGTGAACAAGTAAGGCAATGTTTTTGGAAGGTCTGGTCAAGGGATTATTTATCCACACTCAATCAAAGAACTAAGTGGATGAAGGACATGCCTAATATCAAGGAAGGTACTGTTGTTTTATTATTGAACATTAACACCCCTCCTCTTCATTGGCCCCTGGGCAGGGTCACAAAGACATTTTGTGGCAATGACAATAAAGTTAGAGTAGTGGAAGTTCAAACATCCAACCGTAAACTGCACACTAGAGCAGTATCAAAAATTGTTGTATTACCAATTGAGTAATTCATAAGCTATTATGGTTACATGTACCTACTTTACTATTTTTTGTTTGTTGAATATTGATTAGACTTTGTAATTTTCCATTTGATAAAATATAATTTAAATACATTTTATGTGACACATTTCAGTCACTATTTTATATAAAACATTTTAGTTATTATTTCATTTAATACACTTCAGTTACTATTTTGTACATGTTACAGTAATGTAGTTATAATTTATTTTAATACATTTTCAATTTATAGTTATTTATGAATTCAGTTATTGTAGAGATTGCCATTTAGTAATTGCATTAATATTGTAATATTGTATGCGTTCCAAATTAGTAATTACATTAAATTCTGTTTGTTTGCATGGCTGCCCTGGCAGATTATGTCAAGGACATAAATTAGTTTCAAGTGGCAACACTTATTTTTACTTAATATATGTTGGCAACTCTGCGACGATCTCTTACTTCTATGGTTGCGTGGTGTGTGCACGTAAATCGGTAAATCTAATAAAAGTGTACAATTACAAGGCCTTTCTCTTCTGACTTTTACAATACATTTTCTTTAGAAATTTCATTTTGTAAGAAAAAAGTTTAGTTTTTTATGTATCTTAGTTTCTACAGTATATTCTAATATTGTTCATTTATGTTATTAAAAGAACTTATAAAGACAACAGCTGTTATTTTTACATCATAGAACCCTAAAGATATTATTTTAAAAATAAAATACAACGTTATAATGTGAAGAACCATCCTAAACTTTAAATTAGTACATGTTGCTTAGACTTTTTTGATGAGTGTAGTCTGCGCTTATATTAAATTTTTATCGGTTTCAATATTCTTATAAAATTCAGTAGGTATACAAAATACAGGTGATGGTTTGTAAGGCAGATGAAAATTATAGGAATTAATACGATATTAATTTTTCATGAAAGTTTTATTAAACGCTGTGTTATTGATTACAAATGTAAAATGATTTTCTTAGAACCTTTTATCGAAGTTCTCATATCACTCAAATCAGCTTGCCACAATTTATTTACATTTGACATAATATATTTAATTTGATGGAATTTCTTATGAATCTATTCATGAAGAATGCGTGTTTCTTGCGACAGCGAGTATTAATATTTTTTACATTTGCTTTATCCATTTTATTATTATATTTCTAGTAAGGAGTCCATTTCTACGACTCAATTTTTTTTTCGAATACTTTTTTCGCTAACAGGTGTCGAGAAATCTCTTCAACTGGCATATTTTCTCCAAGGAAGTTTAATTGTAGCTGATTTATAAATTCACACCTCTCTGGGTTTCCAACATAAGTAAGTGGTACGTTAATATCTTTCAATGCTTTTATAAATTTTACAAAGTGGTCTAAGCGAATCATTTACTAAATCTACAATATTACTTCCTGGAACTTTTTCGCTATATATAGTGACTCCTATTATATTATATCTATAGTTAATTCCATTGGATTTTGTCTTTACTTATAGACATGAAATCTAATATCACCCTGTTTTGCTTTTGGTATTAAGCTTAATGTATGGTGATTCTTTGTAAAAAAAAGATGACTATTTTTCTTTTATTTTCTTGTTCGCCGTCTTCTCAGGAATAAGATTTCTATCTTCTAAACCACTATTTTTATTATACCTATTATTTTCACTTAAACCATCATTAATCGTGTTTGTAATAAGTGACAATTGATAAGGTCAGCGTTCGTCTTCAGCAAAGCGTTTGTCTTCTTTGTAGTATTCGGAAATATAAAATACACTTTTTGCGATCTACTTGTCCTATAAAAATTAATATTATAAAATACTACGGTGGAGTTTAGAATCATGGACAGACAACATTTCGATAGTTTTGAAATTTATTGACTGTCCAATTGGTTGGTTTGTACGCCAATCTCGTAGGAAATACTAAACCGAATTTGATAGAATTGTATTGAAAATAAATAAATAATAAGATATTTAGCAACTACAGCGTGGTTTAATAAGATAATTCAAAATAAATTAACTAAATATAATAAGTAAAAAAACAATATTAAGTATGAACATGGCCTATTCTAAGACAATGCTATCTTCTTACGGCCGTTAATAATCCCGCCGCGCGACGCTACTGCGCATGTCCGTCTTCTTTCTTCATTACTATGGCGACTGCCTCGCCGATGAGTTTGAGATTCTCACAAGAGAATGTCACCTAATTGTATATGTATTTTTTTGTGATATGTACCAACCACGTTTTTAACTTTTCGTTAATAACAAACACATTCATAATTAATTAAGAGTCTTAAATAATTCATCATTTTTGACAAATAGGTATATTATCACACTACATAAATCTTCAGAATTTAATACAATCGTAATTATGATAAGATACAGCCACATTACATATTGCTTGGGGTATATAAAGTGGTGGATCGCAAAGCTGAGACCATTAGCAGAAGCAGATCCCAGCAGCCGCAATATGAAGACCTTGGTGTTGATCGCCGCGCTCGCCTCTGTGGCAGTCGCTTTCGAGGAGCCGATGCGCTTCTACCACGAGACAGCGGGCATACAGGAAGCGGCGCGCATCAAGCAGGCGGAAGAGGCTCTGGACTTCGATGGAGGTAGAATCGCCGGCGGAAACGCCGCGGCACTCGGGGCTCACCCGCACATGGTAACACCTCTAAATTAATTTTCAATTCATTCATTTGCAAATCGTTCTATGTACATTATTTGTTTTTATTAGTTAAGAGTTTGTACCTTTTACGATGGGTCTATTTCCACTGGAGCAGAATCCGAAGCGAAATATCGCTGCATTTACATACATACTTACAGTATTGAGTTCTATGTTTATTAAATAACGTAAATACCTATTTGTATAAAGTAAATATAAAAACGCGCGGCAGAATCGATCGAATTGGCCTGCCATTTTTATATTTACTTTATACAAATTTGTACGTTAGGTAATGGCCATAGAACTTCATACACTAACTACATTTAAAGTGCGAGTATATGTTGCGAAACGTTTCGCTTCGATTCTACGCCAGGTGGAATTAGATTTTTGTAGGATGAAATTCAACGAGACACGTCATAACGATTAGGAATTATCCGATAATGGCATCAGCGTTACTGATGGTTCAATTTCTTACATTTATCGTAATTTTTACACTCTTGTGTAACACGGAAGTAACTTTTGAAGATATTTACATTTTCAGATAGTTATTGAGATTTTTTATTACACTAAATCATAATTAACGAGAATCCTTACAATATGTGTATACAAATTGATATGAAAACAATAATATTATGAGTATTATTTTACCGTATATACAACGTCGTTCATAAAGTACCTGTAGCGACATCTCTCGCCAAAACTGACATCCTACATCGCGATATAGAAATTAACCGAACAATTGAGTGATACAAGAACCCGACAACAATTGTTGGGCAGCTGCTCGCCAGACATAACACCCGTCTGGTCGGAGGATCCTCCCTTTTCTATGGCGGATGAGGAACTTTACACTCTGTTCTTCTCTTCCGCTAAATACCAAATAAATAATGTATTAAGCATTGAGGTGCTTATACATCTGACAGCACAATACACCAACACTAATACGGAACCACTAACACTACCACACAACTAAAACTTTGCAACTTTTTTGTTATTTTTTTAAGTCCTACACGTGTATTGAACTGATTTTGATATAATTTATATTAGTATCGCTACCACTATAAATGCATAATTTATTAAACAAAGAAAAAAAAACGAATTATCAAAATCAGTTCAACATACACAGAAAAGGTAACAAAAAATTATTCAAGTGCCTTGAGAATCTTCTCCTTCATTGGAAGTCTATTAAGATATGCTTTTATTCTAAGAAGACGTATCGTTACAAAAGAAGCATATGTGTAATTTTGCAGGGTATTAATCCTATTTTACGAACAAGAATCAAAGAGTATTCTGGAAATAAGATTAATAATGAATAATTATTCCTTACCTAGGTATAAATGACTCTATATTCACTTAAACAACTTTCAGGGTGGTTTGGTGATTACTCTGACGACTGGTGCTACTTCTGTGTGCGGATCCTCTCTGCTCAGCAACACGCGGCTGGTGACGGCAGCTCACTGCTGGTGGGACGGACGCGGCCAGGCGAGGCAGTTCACAGTCGTGCTCGGCTCTATCCGCCTGTTCTCCGGCGGCGTCAGGATCAACACTAACAACGTACAGATGCACGGCAGCTGGAACCCCTGGAACATTCAAAACGACGTCGCTATCATCGTGATCGGCTGGGTCGGATACACTAGTCAGTATTACTTGTGTCATTATACTTGATAATATATCTGATATACATAATATCTGATGATGTTGGCTCATTTCAGAAGAGCTTTTATCATTAATATTTTTCTTGTTTTCCAGACGCCATCAACCGCATCAACTTACCTCTTGGAACTCTGGCGAACAATCAGTTCGTTGGCACAACAGCAACAGCGGCAGGCTTCGGGAGAACAGGTGACAGTGCGTATTCCTTACAATTGTTTCAAGTATCTCTTTTTATAAGAATGGCTAATTCACATTACATCACTCTCTTTTACATCTTGTTTTCAGATGTGGGTATTGGCAACAATCAATTTTTGAGTCAAGTCAATCTGCCAGTTATTACGAATGCGGTGTGTGCTCAGTCCTTTGGAAATAGTATCGTCGCGTCCACCCTCTGTGTGAGCGGAGCGGGCGGCAGAAGCACTTGCCCAGGCGACTCCGGCGGTCCTCTCGCCATCACCAGCGGCGGACAGCGTGTCCTGGTATGTAATTTGTTCGCTATATTATAAAAATATGTAGATACTTATAACTCTTCAGTTTATAACATTGGCAATTGAATATTTTCATGGTTTGGTCCTTTTTGTATTCGTCTAATTCAGTTTCCGATGTCTTGTAATGTAAATATTTTTTGTTCAATAGATCGGTATAACGTCATTCGGCTCTGCCCGAGGCTGCACGCTCGGCTTCCCGGCTGCCTTCGCGAGAGTCACCTCCTTCAACGCTTGGATCCAAGCCAGGATTTAAACATTCAAAATTCGGCAACATTAAATATTACTTTGTATTAAAAATTAAAGAATAGTTATCTAAAATATTAAGTTATTTTCCTTTCTTTATTCATTACTGTCCAACACTTGTACACTTCAATAGTATTGATTACATTGATTAGTGTGTGTCAATCAAACCGTCTGTCTCTAGAGGAAGCTTCAAGAGAGATGACATCATCTAGGTTATATTGGTTGTTTTTATTACGCTAACTAGCTGTGGTGTTGATTCACTTATGGTTGGAAGTAAATGGACTCGTATAAAAAACCTAGCTGTGCCCGCGGTTACGCTCGTGTGGGCTAGAGAATGCTGTCGATCGGGCACATGTGCGAATCCCCTGCCTCTAACCCAGCTCCCGGTTATTTTAAAGACAAAAATGCTAGCCATAAAGACAGCCCTACTCACCCGCAACTTTTTCGTAGGTCTTTTTAAGATCTACAAATAGTACTACATTAATTTGATATATCTCTTATGGTTATATAGCCATATTAATATCAGCTTAAACCATTTAAGCGTCCCAAAATCGTCGTTTTTCCGAATTGATTTTTATTTACGCCGCATCCTAATTCTTTTTCTAAAATAAAAGTATAATAAGTAAAATATAGGCTTATACCTTATAACACAAGCTAAGACCAATAGGAGCGGAGCATCAACACAAAATGTTGCATAAACGGGGACAATTTATTGCTTTTGAGAGCTTCTATTGCGTGCGCTGCGTAAATGCTTACAGTTACGCAACAATCATGTGTGACGGCATTATTTCTCTTAAAAAGTTCTAATGAAAAGTCTACTATATCATTTGGCTGTCTTTTATAGTTGACTCAATATAACCTTTTTTATGGTAATAAAATTTGTTCTAAAATAATGCGAAGGTGTTTCTATAAATATTGTATTAATCCTTATTAAAATAAATACAATATTTATCATAAGTATTTAATTTTGAACAAAATTGTCCTTGACATCAATTGATTTCAATCAGATTTTCAGCTCCTTATTATATTTTAAATATATCCTCATTATATATTATATCTCCTTAATATGTATTATAGGCGCCTACGACCCACTCTTTTGTAACAAATATAAAAGTGACATTTTTATCTCCCAATAAGACGGCTTTGCTACAACCTATGGACTTAGGAACAATCTAGGCCTCCAAGCTCTATTAGATCAGACGAACCTTCAAAATCATGTTGGGTAATATGGAATACGATCCTGATATGAATGCTATGGAATGCTGGAAAAAAATTAACATAACAAAATGCATCGTAAACATAAAAGAATCATTGAAAGAACTGAAGCCATACACATGAAATCATACTGGAAAAAACTGTGGCCTGCTCTAACTGCGGAAAGTGACGAGAATCTGTTAAATTCAAACTTTGACTGCAAAAATAGCCGAAATTGCGAATGGAATAGGACGAGATGGGTTCGAACAGATAGAATCAGTTGACATTCAGAAGTTGCTTGAATCGCAAGATGAAGATTTGACTGAAACCGACTTGAAGGAAATGTTAAATTCACAGCCCATTGAAGAAGTGGCTGCAACAAGTACGGGAAACATGATATTTAATTTGAAAAATATTAGCGAAGGCTTGGTTTTGGTTAACCTAAAGATAATAATTAATCAATATGGTCAAAACTTCAATTTAATTATTTTTTTTATAATAATATACTTGTTTTTTATTTTGTCACCTAGGGACGTATCCGCTATAGTCCCATATAAATTACCATTTCATATTCACGGTTTATGTATTCGCGGCATATTTACGTAACATATACCCCGCTAATAAATATTATACATACTATATTTTTATTTAATATTAAATTAAATACCAACTCATTATTTAATTACAAATAACGATATTTGTGGGTGATATTTACGGGCGATTGAAGTGACATGTTGTGGTTTTTATTTTTAACTAGCTGGTACCCGCGACTTCGTCTGCGTATTATTAGATATACACAGGCTGATCTCGGAATACGACAAACCAAAAAAAAACACGGTTTTTGCATAATTGAGTAACAAACAGAAACTTTACATTATTACATTTGTAAGATAACACTGGTTAAACTATGACTTTTACTGGGATAAAAAATACCCTATGTGTTATTCCAGGTCAAAGACTATCTGTGTGCCAAATTTCATTGAGATCTGTTTAGCCGTTTTAGCGTGATTGAGTAACAAACATCCAAACATAAACACTTTCACATTTAATATACTAAGTAGGACTAGCCGCGCAATTTCGTCTGCGGCACATAAGAGACAGAGCAAGGGTTAGAAAGAGTACCCACTCTTTCTACACCCGTAGGCACCTATAATACAAGTCTAAAGGAGCTCAAATTTTCTTTCATTTACTGCGGAGTTATTTTAGAACTATGATATTGATAAGATAGACTAAGATATTGTTACACCCGTGGGTATTAAAAATGCCGATGTTTGCCGTGAAGAAGATTTATTTGAATTCCACACATTTACGAATTACACGAACTCACAAAACTTATTTATTACACTGTGGTTTCACTTCTTTTATCGCTCATTGTTATCGCTTTGTAAATCAAAACTGAACTGCCTCGGGGCCGCGCCTGAGTCGCTTAAATACCAACACTAAATGATCACAGAAAAATCGTGAATCGCCTCTAACTTTCTCGACGTTTAGTTTCTATGCCTACTCGATGACGTAATTGAGGCCCTAAGCCCTATACATGTTTGTGTAAACTGCGTTACACAAACATGTACCGCGGTTGTTTACGACGCGAACATTATTTCGAAGTTCTGAGAAGTTTGTAGTTGCTTCGAGATATTTCGGGAACAGGATTTTCTTTATCTTTTTAATCGGGTTGTAACAGGTCGTAACAATATTTATTGAATTAATTGATGTCAAGGACAATTTTATTTAAGATTAAATACTTGTGATGAATATTGTATTTATTTCAATAAGATATAATACCTTGTTTATAGAAACTTCTTTGCAAATAATGCATTATTTTAGAACAAATTTTATTACCATAAAAAAGGTTATATTGAGTAAACATTAAATGATAGCCATATCATCACACCATGATATGCTGTCGCGGACCATTTTTTTAGATCTAAAGAGAAACAATTTCATCACACAGTACTGTTACGTAATTTTAACCATTCACGCAGCGAATGTCGTGGTAGCTCTCAAAAGGAATAAATTTCCCTCGTATTTGCAACATTTTTCATTGTTGCTCCGCTCCTATTAGTCGTAGCGTGATGTTATATAACCTATAGCTTTCCTCGATAAATGTGCTACCCAACGCTAGAACACTTTTTCCATTCGAACCAGTATCTTCTGAGATTAGCATGTTCAACCAAACAAACAAACTCTTCAGCTTTATAATATTAGTTTAAATTGAATCACAATTGCAACCTAACCTAACCAATTCCATTACTTTATAAACTTATTAAAATCTACTTGTTACATTACCAATTTTAGTCTTCGTTCACAATCTACCGACAGTTAGAACATCAGATTACTAATAAATGACAACACGCTTTTATTTTTTTCTCAGCTTATTCTTTATTTAATAAAAGATGGCTTATATTCATGACGCTAATTTATTTCATTCTCATTACTTAAAATTTTTAATTGAAAATATTATAATGAAAACCCGTCTAAAATACACACATCAAAAAAGTCTAAGCAACATGCGTGATATTACAAATTTTTCCAGTTATATAAATTAATTTCTAAATATTTACTCAAACAAAGTGCGTAGGTAAGTAAACTTTTTTGTTATTGATGATATACTGGCTGGTTGTAAAAAAAAAATTTGATTATGTTTTGTTTTTTCATAAAATTCAAATGACTGCGAATTTGTTTCAATTTAAGTGCGTTTTTTTAATTGCTACATTTAGTCTTGATTTTATAATTTTACCAACCATTTAAATAAAGTTAGCGACAAAATTGAATTATTAGATATTCTTTACGTCATGAAGCGACGTCATTTGATGGCAGATGAAATGCAAAGAGCTGTAGGGATGTTGCAAGCGGAAAGTAATCAATCTCAGGTATCTCGACATTTTGGCATTCATAGAAGTGTTATTTGTCGTCTTTGGCAGCGCTACAATAATACAGTAGAACCCGCTGAACAGCATCCAGGCCGTAAAAGGAGTACAACCACTCGGCAAGACCGGTACATACAACTGACTGCAAGACGCCAGCCGATGTTAACCGCTCGAGAGATAAGTTTGAGGCTACAAATTTTAAGTGGCGTTGATGTATGTCCTCAAACTATGCGAAATCGACTGCATGAGTACGGCCTACGAGCTTGACACCCAATCAGGTGCCCACCGATACGTCACGGGAATCGCGCTCGTCGATATGAATGGTGTAGAGAACGCATAACATGGACCCAGGAACAATGGGATAAAATTATGTTTTCCGATGAGTCGCGATTCGGATTTAAGCCTGATACAAGAAGGGTGCGAGTGTATCGTCGGCCCGGAAATACTGAAAGGCTCAGGTGCGTTCAAGAAGTTCATCCATACAGCGGCTCAACAGTTATGTTATGGGCGGGTATTATGAAGAACAGGCGAACTGAGCTCGTTTTTGTAAATGGAAACATGAATGTTGAAAATTACATTGAGGATATTCTCAGACCTTATGTCTACCCATTTGCACAAATCTTTGGCTCCGATTTTAGGTTAATGCATGACAATGCGCGTTCACATACAGCTCGGCGAACCAGTGAATACTTTGCAACGGAGAACATCCGGGTATTGCCCTGACCTGCACAATCGCCAGATCTCAACCCCATCGAGCACGCATGGGATATGCTTTAGAGACGTGTTTTGAAGGACTTGGACGGAGCGACAACAACCCAACAGCTGAAGGATTTGCTACAATTCCATTGGAAGCGAATACCGCAAGATGACATAAACAGTCTCATTAATTCAATGAATAATCGTTGCCGACAAGTTCTGAATAGCAGAGGAGCTCATACTTTGTATTAAATTGTTCTATTCTTTCATAATAAATACATTTTCTTTAGAAATTTCATTTTGTAAGAAAAAAGTTTAGTTTTTTATGTATCTTAGTTTCTATAGTATATTCTAATATTGTTCATTTCTGTTATTAAAAGAACTTATAAAGACAACAGCTGTTATTTTTACATCATAGAACCCTAAAGATATTATTTTAAAAATAAAATACAACGTTATAATGTGAAGAACCATCCTAAACTTTAAATTAGTACATGTTGCTTAGACTTTTTTGATGAGTGTAGTCTGCGCTTATATTAAATTTTTATCGGTTTCAATATTCTTATAAAATTCAGTAGGTATACAAAATACAGGTGATGGTTTGTAAGGCAGATGAAAATTATAGGAATTAATACGATATTAATTTTTCATGAAAGTTTTATTAAACGCTGTGTTATTGATTACAAATGTAAAATGATTTTCTTAGAACCTTTTATCGAAGTTCTCATATCACTCAAATCAGCTTGCCACAATTTATTTACATTTGACATAATATATTTAATTTGATGGAATTTCTTATGAATCTATTCATGAAGAATGCGTGTTTCTTGCGACAGCGAGTATTAATATTTTTTACATTTGCTTTATCCATTTTATTATTATATTTCTAGTAAGGAGTCCATTTCTACGACTCAATTTTTTTTTCGAATACTTTTTTCGCTAACAGGTGTCGAGAAATCTCTTCAACTGGCATATTTTCTCCAAGGAAGTTTAATTGTAGCTGATTTATAAATTCACACCTCTCTGGGTTTCCAACATAAGTAAGTGGTACGTTAATATCTTTCAATGCTTTTATAAATTTTACAAAGTGGTCTAAGCGAATCATTTACTAAATCTACAATATTACTTCCTGGAACTTTTTCGCTATATATAGTGACTCCTATTATATTATATCTATAGTTAATTCCATTGGATTTTGTCTTTACTTATAGACATGAAATCTAATATCACCCTGTTTTGCTTTTGGTATTAAGCTTAATGTATGGTGATTCTTTGTAAAAAAAAGATGACTATTTTTCTTTTATTTTCTTGTTCGCCGTCTTCTCAGGAATAAGATTTCTATCTTCTAAACCACTATTTTTATTATACCTATTATTTTCACTTAAACCATCATTAATCGTGTTTGTAATAAGTGACAATTGATAAGGTCAGCGTTCGTCTTCAGCAAAGCGTTTGTCTTCTTTGTAGTATTCGGAAATATAAAATACACTTTTTGCGATCTACTTGTCCTATAAAAATTAATATTATAAAATACTACGGTGGAGTTTAGAATCATGGACAGACAACATTTCGATAGTTTTGAAATTTATTGACTGTCCAATTGGTTGGTTTGTACGCCAATCTCGTAGGAAATACTAAACCGAATTTGATAGAATTGTATTGAAAATAAATAAATAATAAGATATTTAGCAACTACAGCGTGGTTTAATAAGATAATTCAAAATAAATTAACTAAATATAATAAGTAAAAAAACAATATTAAGTATGAACATGGCCTATTCTAAGACAATGCTATCTTCTTACGGCCGTTAATAATCCCGCCGCGCGACGCTACTGCGCATGTCCGTCTTCTTTCTTCATTACTATGGCGACTGCCTCGCCGATGAGTTTGAGATTCTCACAAGAGAATGTCACCTAATTGTATATGTATTTTTTTGTGATATGTACCAACCACGTTTTTAACTTTTCGTTAATAACAAACACATTCATAATTAATTAAGAGTCTTAAATAATTCATCATTTTTGACAAATAGGTATATTATCACACTACATAAATCTTCAGAATTTAATACAATCGTAATTATGATAAGATACAGCCACATTACATATTGCTTGGGGTATATAAAGTGGTGGATCGCAAAGCTGAGACCATTAGCAGAAGCAGATCCCAGCAGCCGCAATATGAAGACCTTGGTGTTGATCGCCGCGCTCGCCTCTGTGGCAGTCGCTTTCGAGGAGCCGATGCGCTTCTACCACGAGACAGCGGGCATACAGGAAGCGGCGCGCATCAAGCAGGCGGAAGAGGCTCTGGACTTCGATGGAGGTAGAATCGCCGGCGGAAACGCCGCGGCACTCGGGGCTCACCCGCACATGGTAACACCTCTAAATTAATTTTCAATTCATTCATTTGCAAATCGTTCTATGTACATTATTTGTTTTTATTAGTTAAGAGTTTGTACCTTTTACGATGGGTCTATTTCCACTGGAGCAGAATCCGAAGCGAAATATCGCTGCATTTACATACATACTTACAGTATTGAGTTCTATGTTTATTAAATAACGTAAATACCTATTTGTATAAAGTAAATATAAAAACGCGCGGCAGAATCGATCGAATTGGCCTGCCATTTTTATATTTACTTTATACAAATTTGTACGTTAGGTAATGGCCATAGAACTTCATACACTAACTACATTTAAAGTGCGAGTATATGTTGCGAAACGTTTCGCTTCGATTCTACGCCAGGTGGAATTAGATTTTTGTAGGATGAAATTCAACGAGACACGTCATAACGATTAGGAATTATCCGATAATGGCATCAGCGTTACTGATGGTTCAATTTCTTACATTTATCGTAATTTTTACACTCTTGTGTAACACGGAAGTAACTTTTGAAGATATTTACATTTTCAGATAGTTATTGAGATTTTTTATTACACTAAATCATAATTAACGAGAATCCTTACAATATGTGTATACAAATTGATATGAAAACAATAATATTATGAGTATTATTTTACCGTATATACAACGTCGTTCATAAAGTACCTGTAGCGACATCTCTCGCCAAAACTGACATCCTACATCGCGATATAGAAATTAACCGAACAATTGAGTGATACAAGAACCCGGCAACAATTGTTGGGCAGCTGCTCGCCAGACATAACACCCGTCTGGTCGGAGGATCCTCCCTTTTCTATGGCGGATGAGGAACTTTACACTCTGTTCTTCTCTTCCGCTAAATACCAAATAAATAATGTATTAAGCATTGAGGTGCTTATACATCTGACAGCACAATACACCAACACTAATACGGAACCACTAACACTACCACACAACTAAAACTTTGCAACTTTTTTGTTATTTTTTTAAGTCCTACACGTGTATTGAACTGATTTTGATATAATTTATATTAGTATCGCTACCACTATAAATGCATAATTTATTAAACAAAGAAAAAAAAACGAATTATCAAAATCAGTTCAACATACACAGAAAAGGTAACAAAAAATTATTCAAGTGCCTTGAGAATCTTCTCCTTCATTGGAAGTCTATTAAGATATGCTTTTATTCTAAGAAGACGTATCGTTACAAAAGAAGCATATGTGTAATTTTGCAGGGTATTAATCCTATTTTACGAACAAGAATCAAAGAGTATTCTGGAAATAAGATTAATAATGAATAATTATTCCTTACCTAGGTATAAATGACTCTATATTCACTTAAACAACTTTCAGGGTGGTTTGGTGATTACTCTGACGACTGGTGCTACTTCTGTGTGCGGATCCTCTCTGCTCAGCAACACGCGGCTGGTGACGGCAGCTCACTGCTGGTGGGACGGACGCGGCCAGGCGAGGCAGTTCACAGTCGTGCTCGGCTCTATCCGCCTGTTCTCCGGCGGCGTCAGGATCAACACTAACAACGTACAGATGCACGGCAGCTGGAACCCCTGGAACATTCAAAACGACGTCGCTATCATCGTGATCGGCTGGGTCGGATACACTAGTCAGTATTACTTGTGTCATTATACTTGATAATATATCTGATATACATAATATCTGATGATGTTGGCTCATTTCAGAAGAGCTTTTATCATTAATATTTTTCTTGTTTTCCAGACGCCATCAACCGCATCAACTTACCTCTTGGAACTCTGGCGAACAATCAGTTCGTTGGCACAACAGCAACAGCGGCAGGCTTCGGGAGAACAGGTGACAGTGCGTATTCCTTACAATTGTTTCAAGTATCTCTTTTTATAAGAATGGCTAATTCACATTACATCACTCTCTTTTACATCTTGTTTTCAGATGTGGGTATTGGCAACAATCAATTTTTGAGTCAAGTCAATCTGCCAGTTATTACGAATGCGGTGTGTGCTCAGTCCTTTGGGAACATCATCGCGTCCACCCTCTGTGTGAGCGGAGCGGGCGGCAGAAGCACTTGCCCAGGCGACTCCGGCGGTCCTCTCGCCATCACCAGCGGCGGACAGCGTGTCCTGGTATGTACTTTGTTCGCTATATCATAGAAATGTGTAGATACTTATAACTCTTCAGTTTATAACATTGGCAATTGAATATTTTCATGGTTTGGTCCTTTTTGTATTCGTCTAATTCAGTTTCCGATGTCTTGTAATGTAAATATTTTTTGTTCAATAGATCGGTATAACGTCATTCGGCTCTGCCCGAGGCTGCACGCTCGGCTTCCCGGCTGCCTTCGCGAGAGTCACCTCCTTCAACGCTTGGATCCAAGCCAGAATTTAAACATTCAAAATTCGGCAACATTAAATATTACTTTGTATTAAAAATTAAAGAATAGTTATCTAAAATATTAAGTTATTTTCCTTTCTTTATTCATTACTGTCCAACACTTGTACACTTCAATAGTATTGATTACATTGATTAGTGTGTGTCAATCAAACCGTCTGTCTCTAGAGGAAGCTTCAAGAGAGATGACATCATCTAGGTTATATTGGTTGTTTTTATTACGCTAACTAGCTGTGGTGTTGATTCACTTATGGTTGGAAGTAAATGGACTCGTATAAAAAACCTAGCTGTGCCCGCGGTTACGCTCGTGTGGGCTAGAGAATGCTGTCGATCGGGCACATGTGCGAATCCCCTGCCTCTAACCCAGCTCCCGGTTATTTTAAAGACAAAAATGCTAGCCATAAAGACAGCCCTACTCACCCGCAACTTTTTCGTAGGTCTTTTTAAGATCTACAAATAGTACTACATTAATTTGATATATCTCTTATGGTTATATAGCCATATTAATATCAGCTTAAACCATTTAAGCGTCCCAAAATCGTCGTTTTTCCGAATTGATTTTTATTTACGCCGCATCCTAATTCTTTTTCTAAAATAAAAGTATAATAAGTAAAATATAGGCTTATACCTTATAACACAAGCTAAGACCAATAGGAGCGGAGCATCAACACAAAATGTTGCATAAACGGGGACAATTTATTGCTTTTGAGAGCTTCTATTGCGTGCGCTGCGTAAATGCTTACAGTTACGCAACAATCATGTGTGACGGCATTATTTCTCTTAAAAAGTTCTAATGAAAAGTCTACTATATCATTTGGCTGTCTTTTATAGTTGACTCAATATAACCTTTTTTATGGTAATAAAATTTGTTCTAAAATAATGCGAAGGTGTTTCTATAAATATTGTATTAATCCTTATTAAAATAAATACAATATTTATCACAAGTATTTAATTTTGAACAAAATTGTCCTTGACATCAATTGATTTCAATCAGATTTTCAGCTCCTTATTATATTTTAAATATATCCTCATTATATATTATATCTCCTTAATATGTATTATAGGCGCCTACGACCCACTCTTTTGTAACAAATATAAAAGTGACATTTTTATCTCCCAATAAGACGGCTTTGCTACAACCTATGGACTTAGGAACAATCTAGGCCTCCAAGCTCTATTAGATCAGACGAACCTTCAAAATCATGTTGGGTAATATGGAATACGATCCTGATATGAATGCTATGGAATGCTGGAAAAAAATTAACATAACAAAATGCATCGTAAACATAAAAGAATCATTGAAAGAACTGAAGCCATACACATGAAATCATACTGGAAAAAACTGTGGCCTGCTCTAACTGCGGAAAGTGACGAGAATCTAAAGGGAAAAACTTGGATGAAGGTTCTGCCCCAGAGGCGGGTTCTGACGTTGAGCCGGACAATATCACGAAGGATGCTCGTATAACTCCCGCGAAGAAAGGCAGGGGTCGCCCTCCGACCACAGGTAAATATGTGGGTATGTATGTGGCACAAAAGGAATTAATCCGCCTTGAGCAGGAAGAGCTCCGTCTCCGTGCGGAGCAAGAGGTGGCAGACCTGGATGAGGAAGCCAGGCAACTCCGAGTTGCCACTAGGGCGCATGGTACAAATCAACCGGAGGCTACTCTTGACCTGAACGAATTGGCTAAAAAGAGCGTAGAGGTGGTTCTCAAAGTAGCCAAGAGATCCGGCAATCTGAAGGGGACTTTCCAAAAAGCCTTAAACCATGCTGCAGACTCTTTAAAAGAGATCTTGGAAGTGCTCCAATGCCGGACCACAAATAGTGAAACGGCTCGCTTAAAAGCGGACAATGACCGCCTAAAAGAGGACTTACTCCGTCAACAGACGGAGATGGCGGAGCTTCGAAAGGAGCTAGCTGATATGAGAGTGCAAATAAGCCAGCTGCACCCTCAAGCACAGGCGTCACAGCCCATTACGGTGCCCGGGCAGCAGATTGTGCCACCTCGCAAGAAGGCGGCGAGGGAGGAATTTCCTCCCCTGCCGCAGCCGCGCGAGTCGAGGATTCAGATGGAGCCGCCTCAAGTAGTCTCTGCTGAAAGATTCGAGCAGGCGATGCTCCGAATGGAAAACATAATGTTCGCTCGGCTAGAGGCTATGGAGAACAGGCTCCCGCCGGAGGAGCGGATGCGACCTCCATTGGCCGCAGATCGTAGGAATGCTAATGCAAAAGCAGTACTCGTACCTGAAGAACGGTCCTCTAAACTTCCAACTCCTCCGTTGTCAGCCGTCAAAAACGTAAAAAGAGGAACCAAGGAGAAGGCTAACAATGCTACGGCAATTCCAGCTTCGTTAGCTCCTTCCACAAATAGGGAGCAGCCGGTAGTGCCTAAACCCGTAGAAGGGGAATGGGTGCTAGTTGGTAAGAACGGTCGCCCTAAAAAGCCAGCTAAATCGAAGAAGTCAACTCCTAAGAAGGAGAAGGGCCGTAAACTCCGAGCACCAAGAACAACTGCGGTGTCAGTTACTCTGCAGCCGGAGGCGGAGAAGAAGGGTTTTTCCTACTTGCAGGTGCTCCAAGAAATAAAAACCAACGTCAAGCTGGCTGACCTGGGTATTGAAGGGATCCGTTGGAGGAGAGCAGCGAACGGTGGTTACCTTGTCCAGATTCCTGGTGCCGCCAGTGGAGATAAAGCAGATGCCCTGGCAGCCAGATTTAAAGAGGTGCTTCCAGCAGAGGGCATTAAAATATCCAGGCCCATGATGTGTGCAGACATTCGTATCTCGGGCCTAGACGAATCCGTCACAGCAGATGAAGTTATCGCTGCTGTGGCCGAGACTGGCGGATGTCCCCGGGAGCAGGTGAAAACGAATGGAGTACGTCCAGGGCTAAGGGGGCTCTGTACGGCTGTAGTTTCTTGTCCTGTGGCGGCAGCGAAAAAAGTCACGGACGGCCGACGACTTCTGATTGGGTGGGTGTCGGCACAAATTAAGCTCTTGGAGCCTCGGTCTCGAAAATGCTTTAGATGCTTACAAGCCGGACATCTGGGCAATAAATGCACCTGCAAGGTTGACTGTAGTCAGCTATGCTTCCGGTGCAGTCAACCAGGGCATAAAGCCGTTGAGTGCAGTGCGGAGCCACACTGTGCGGTTTGCGCAGCTTCAGGCAGTCCTGCTGCCCATCGAGTGGGTAGCAGGGATTGTGGTAAGCCTGCGCCCTCAACCAAAAACGGGGCGAAGAAGAATAGGGGCAGGAGCAGGGGTAAGAACCCGGCCCAGCCCTCGACGTCATCGGTTGTCACTGAGACGCCGGCGACTTCCCATGAAGGCGAAATGGAGTGTCATCAATAATAATGGCACTCAATTTCTTACAAGGTAATCTCAACCACTGTGCCAGAGCTCAAGACCTCTTGTTCCAGAGCATGGCGCAGTGGTTGATCCACATCGCCGTGATGGCCGAGCCGTACTATGTTCCACCCGCAGATAACTGGGTGTGTGACTTGGACGGTTCGGTGGCCTTAGTGTCCCAGGCCGCTGCTGGTGCCCCGCCTTTCTCCAACATCTCGAGGGGTCGGGGGTACGTAGCAGCACATCTCGGTGACATGGTCGTAGTAGGGGTGTATATGCCCCCAAGTAGAAGTCTCGCTGACTTTGAGGGATTCCTCGGGGAGATGCAAATCGTTGTCGGTCGTATCCATCCTCACCCCGTCCTGGTCCTCGGGGACTTCAACGCTAAATCAACAGCTTGGGGTTCCCCGTCAACGGACGCTAGGGGTGAGGCTCTGGAGGAGTGGGCTATATTAATGGGCCTACTTGTCCTCAATCGGGGGTCCGTTAACACGTGCGTGCGACAGCAGGGCGGTTCTATAGTGGATATTACGTTTGCAAGCCCTGCTTTAGCACGCCGAGTTCGGGGCTGGACAGTCCTTGAGGGAGTGGAGACGTTGTCGGACCACCGATATATACGGTTCGACATCTCCACCCAGGCCTCGGATGTACCGGCCCGTAGGACCTCCGTAGAGGACGGTCCGCGTTGGTCATTGAAGCGCCTAGACCGTGAGGTACTTCTGGAAGCTGCCGTCATGCAGGCCTGGGTTTCCGGTGAACCGCCCGACAGGCTTGCTGATGTCAACGAAGAGGCGGAGTCACTGCGCGTGGATATGACGCATGTCTGCGACGCGGCGATGCCCCGAATAAAGGGGCCGATGCCCGCCAGGCGTCAAGTGTACTGGTGGACCGCCGAAATCGCGCAATTGCGTGCCGCGTGTGTGGCGGTTCGGCGCCAGTACACCAGAGAGCGGCGCAGGCGGGGTCGCACGCAGGACGCGTCCGCCAGAGAGATAGAACTCTACGAAGGGTACAGAGCGGCCAAGTTGGCGCTCAAAAAGGCCATTGAGCGGGCGAAAGCTCTGGCCAGGGAGGAGCAGCTGGAGACGCTCAACCGGAATCCATGGGGGCGCCCGTACCGAATGGTACGTGGCAAATTACGCCAATGGGCTCCCCCGATAACAAAGAGTCTCCAGCCAGAGCTCCTCCAAGATGTAGTGGCCGCTCTGTTTCCTTCGGGGGCAGAGCATACACCTCCCACGATGGCTCCGTTCGCAGCCATGCCCAACGCGGAGAGCGACGACGATGCACCCGAGGTGACCCGGGAAGAGCTGAGGGCGGCGGTGAAACGCATGCAAGCAAAAAACACCGCCCCAGGACCGGACGGCATACCTGGTCGTGCATGGGTCCTGGCTCTAGAGGCCCTCGAGCCCCGACTTTTGGGGATCTTCACAGCGTGTCTTCAGCAGGGCCGGTTTCCGCGTGTATGGAAAACCGGCAAACTAGTCCTGCTGAAGAAAGAGGGGCGCCCTGCGGACTCTCCGTCCGCATACCGGCCCATAGTGTTGTTGGACGATGTGGCGAAGCTCTGCGAGCGAATAATCGCAGTCCGCCTCGTCCGACACTTAACGACGATAGGGCCGGATCTGGCGGATAACCAGTTTGGTTTCCGCCAGGGGCGCTCCACGATTGACGCCATAATGCGTGTGAAGATCCAGGCGGAGGAAGCAATTGCTCGGGGCGAGGTGGTTCTGGCGGTGTCTCTTGACATCGCCAACGCTTTTAACACCTTGCCCTGGGCTACAATTAGAGAGGCACTCCGGTTTCATGGAGTGCCGTCCTACCTCCGCCGCATAGTCGGGGCGTACCTCAGTGAGAGGTACGTGACCTTCCCGGGTCAGCGAGGGATGAGTCGGCGAGATGTCGTATCCGGTGTTCCCCAGGGGTCAGTGTTAGGGCCCCTTCTCTGGAACATCGGATACGACTGGGTGTTGCGCGGTGCGCTCCTCCGAGGCGTCAGCGTTGTCTGTTACGCTGACGACACGCTAGTGTTAGCCCGGGGGAAGACGCACCGCAATGCGACGATGCTGGCTACGGCCGGCGTCGCTCAAGTCGTCGGTAGGATTCGGCGTCTGGGGCTGGAGGTGGCGCTCCGTAAATCCGAGGCCCTGTTTTTCCATGGACCTCGGAATGCGCCGCCTCAAGGAGCTCAAATAGTCGTGGGAGGCGTGTCCATCGGTGTCGAGTCGACAATGAGGTATCTCGGCCTCGTCCTCGACAGCCGATGGACCTTCAAAGAGCACTTCCGGCACTTGGCCCCCCGTCTCATGGGAGCAGCGGGTGCATTAGCTCGTCTGCTACCCAACCTGGGGGGGCCTAATTCCACTTGCCGGAAGCTGTATTTAGGGATCGTGCGGTCCATAGCCCTGTATGGGGCCCCCGTGTGGGAGTATAGCTTGACGGCTAAAAATATCGCGCAATTGCGGAAACCGCAGCGGGCGATGGCCATCAGAGCCGTCCGAGGGTACCGCACGATTTCTTTCGAGGCGGCCTCCCTATTAGCCGGATCCCCACCCTGGGACCTGGAGGCGAGAGCCCACGCGTCTCTGTATCTTCGACGCGTGGAGGCGCTGGAGCAATGTTTACGACTCGCGCCTCGGGAAATCGAGGCGCTGAGGTCACAGCTCCACCAGGTCCTAGTGGTGGACGAGTGGCGCCGACGACTTGAGCGACCGAGCTCGGGAGTGGCAACAGTGGAAGCCGTTCGGCCCGTAATGGCCGAATGGCTAACCAGGCGGCATGGCACCCTGACATTCCGGCTGACACAGGTGCTCTCGGGACACGGCTGTTTCGGGAGTTACCTGTGTCGTATAGGCCGGGAACCGACAGCAGGGTGCCACCATTGTGGCTGTGCGAGGGACACCCCACAGCACACTTTCGAAGAATGTCCCGCCTGGGAAACGCCACGCCGCGAGCTTGTCGCGGAGATTGGCTCCGATCTCTCGCTCTCGGCCGTTGTGAAGTCTATGGCCGAGAGCGAGAACGGGTGGAACTCCGTCGTCTCATATTGCGAGGAAGTTATGCTCGCGAAGGAGGCGGCGGAGAGGGAGAGGGAGCAGGCATCACAGCTCCCCTCCCGCGGTCGACGAACCGTACGGCGGCGACGAGTCAGGGATGACCTACAGCCGCCGTAAATAAGGCCTGCGGGCGTTGGACGCGGGCACGTCCTTCGCCCTTGCAGTCAATGCACAAGCCCGAGGTGAGGTGCATCAGTGTTCGATGCGCCCCTCGACGGTTCGTCAGAGGGTGTCCAATTATCCGACCCCTCAGACCGCAAGAAGAGGCCCCTCATGAGGGGCTGACGACACCTGCCGGGTTGAGTAGAAGTTTTGCTACAGCAGTTCCTGCTCCCCGGCCACATAGGTGCGAGAAGAACACCGTGGGGTTTTAGTCAGTAAGAGTCTGACATACCCCTCTCGAGCTGCCCGGCTCGGGAGGCGGATCCATGCAGGATTTCCCCGCGTTAAAAAAAAAAAAAAAAAAAAAAAAAAAAAAAAGGGGTGGAGGGTTTCCGCCTTGTCGTTGCGGGGGGGCTTAGTAACCGTGGCTTGGTCCCCCACGGTGAAGCCAAGAGGAACCCACAGGCGAGGCTGCTAGTCAGGGCTTTGGGCGTAAGAGCCCGGACGAAGCGGCCAACAGTAGGTTGCGGTGGTGTATGGGCGCCACCGCCGCTGAGGCGAGCCGCGGTATCGTATGGGAGGCACCGCGGCTGAAGGAGACAGGCCGCGGCGGGAGAGGTGTGTCGGTGTTTCGTTGTGCCGCTCACCCTACCTTCCGCGGCCTCGACGGGGTCGCCACCGTCGCTAAAAGATGGCGGACGCGGTGGGGTCGCAGGGGAAGAGGCGTGTCGGTGTTTCGTTGAGCCGCTCTCCCTGTCCTTTGCGACCGTGAGGAAGAAAACCTCGCTAAAAAATTGAGAGGAAGAAAACCTCTTTAAAAAATCACAAGGGCGAGGTTCTGGTCTTGCGGGGCCGGAGCCTGGAGGAAGAAAACCTCGTTAAAAAATCACCGAGGAAGACAACCTCGTTAAAAAATCACCAGGCGTCGGGTTCTGGTGGACGTGTGGGCCTGAACCCGGAGGAAGAAAACCTCCTTAAAAAATCACCGAGGAATAAAACCTCGTGAAAAAATTGAACGGAGGCTGGGGCTGCGGTCGGTGATGGGCGTCCCAGTGGGGAGAGCCTCTCTTCGGGGGGGCAGCGCTTGTCGGTGGGCACAGAGGTAATGCGCAAGCGATTCCTGTGCCCCCGACGCCAAGCGCTCCGGAGGCGATGTTTGGGTTTTTAGTGGGTACAGTCCCACATAACCCGTCTGCTGTCCTCCGCGGCGGGCGGGTACCCATGATGGGTTTTCCCAAACTGAAAAAAAAAAAAAAAAAAAAGGTTGGGGTGGGGTGCGAGTCAGAAACCTCCGCGTGGTGCATCCCGGGCAACGGCGGCCGCTTCTCGGCCGACGGCTAATACCTGACGGGGGGGCGACGTTTACCGTTCATCTTCTATTTAGAGGGTTCGAAGACGTGGCGTGTTGGCGGGCTCGGCGTGCACTCACACTGCCGTCGGGCGGGTAGGCTGGACAACTTGTTCGGCTTGTTGCCGACGATCTCGTAATCCCATCGGAGTGACGTGGTCACGTCTCGCGGCTTCGCATGGGACCGAGGGTCTTGGCTTCACCGCCCGGACCGCGAGGAAGAAAACCTCTATAAAAAATTACCCTAATCCCAAGCGGCGGCGCACCGCGAGGGGATGCGTGGCTGGTGGGAGACCAGTCACGAGTGCGACCCCCGTCAGAGAACCGGCCGACTCTCTTGACGGGTTACGCTAGGCTTACCCAGGCACAGGGGGCACTGCCTGGGTGGACCGTTACTTCCCCCACAATCGTGGGAACAAAAATGAGCAAACCTTTTAAAAAAACCTCTGTAAATATTGTAAATATACCTAGTTTTAAGAAGGACGAGGACGGTGGCTCCACTAGTGGAGTTTCGTGTGAGGAGAGAAAAGTGGATGGTCGCGAAGGTGAATTCAACCCCGTTGTGGCTATCGTAAGGGACCCTTCACTAGACAGGTTGTCAGTGTGTAGCGAGTCAAGCGAGGCCTCTATGGTGACGGTAGGGTCGTCTGAGAACCCTATGTCTGGCGCTGAGGACGCTCCGCCAAGCTCCTTCTGGCGGAAAAGGAAGGTCGAAAGTGCTGACCAGACGCAAACGCCAGTTTCTATCCCCAAAAAGGGTAGGGGGCGGCCCCCGACTACCGGGGAGTATATCGGACTGGCCAAAGTGAAGGAGGATTACATCCGGAAGAAAGAGGAGTTGCTTCGCCTAACAGCTGAAGAAGAGTTGGCAGAGGAGGCATCTCGGGCACGATACAACAGGTCCGCTAAAGAGATTGCCACTGCTCCGGAGGAAGAGCTCTCCTCCCAATTAAGTGAAAGGGTGCTGGGCGACGTGGAGGTGATCCTCAAAGTCGCCAAAAAATCGGCGAACCTAAAGGGCACTTTCCAGAAGGCCCTCAAGGATGCGGCTGTGTCCATTAAGGATGCAGTGGAACAATACCGCAGTCGGACCACCACCGAGGAGTTGGCGAGGGTCCAAGCAGCGTACGCAAGGCTAGAGGAGACGAACACCAGACAAGCGGAAGAACTGGCAGAGCTTCGGAAGGAGCTCACGTTAATGAGAGCAGACCTGAATAAGGTCCGCCAGCCATCGCCAGGAGCTGAAGTCTCTCTAGTCACAGCGACAGAGACAGGACTGGACCCTTCAACTTCTCCGGATCCAAGGAGGAGGGAGGAGTTTCCGCCGTTGCCAGGGAGGCCTCGGAGCGAGAATTCTGACATTGACCAGAAGTTCGAGCGCATACTCAACATAATGAGTGCTCGATTCGAGGCCTTGGAGGATAGGCTTCTCCCAGAAAGACAACTCCGCCCTCCATTGGCGGCGGATAGAAAGGCTGCGCAGATTGCGAAAACGAGAGCACCTAAAAGTGGTCCTCCGCGGCAGCCTGAATCCCGGCAAGCAGCTGAGAAGAATGGCAGAGAAAAAGCGTGGAAAGCCGGTTCCAAGTCGACGACTACACCCGCCCCTCAAGCTTCCTACAGCGAGAAGGTGGCCACTCCTAAACCCACTCAAGGGGAGTGGGTGTTAGTAGGTAAGGGGGGTAAGGCCACAAAGAAGAATGAGAAAAAGGCGGCTACAAAAGCACCTCCAAAAAGGAACAGAGCCCCCAAACTTCGCACCTCCAAATCCACTGCGGTGGTTATAACACTTCAACCTGAGGCTGCGAAGAGGGGCATCACCTACAGGGAGGTGCTAACGAAAACATGGGAGCAGGTCGACCTTGGCGCTCTAGGCATTGAGGGCGTCAACTATAGAAGGGCGGCAACAGGGGCTGCCCTCTTAGAGGTTCCAGGTGCCACGAGTGGTCTGCAAGCAGACGCCCTTGCAGAAAAAATTAGGGCGTCCTTTCCAGCTGAGGATATACGAGTAACCAGGCCGATTAGGTGTGCAGACGTGCGCATCTCAGGCCTTGATGACTCCGTTACAGTGGAGAAGCTAATTGCCGCCATTGCACGTGCTGGGGAATGCCCCCCAGAGCACGTTAAGGCAACTGATCCACGCCCCAGCTTTGATGGGGCTGGAACGGCCGTGGTTTCGTGCCCAGTGACGGTGGCCAAAAAACTCGGCGACGGCCGTAAGCTATTGGTGGGTTGGGTGTCGGCGCGAGTAAAAGTCTTGCAGCCCCGCTCACAGAGGTGTTTCCGTTGCCTTCAGGCCGGTCATCTGGGGGCAAAATGCTCCTCAGAAGTTGACTGCAGTGCACTCTGCTATCGCTGCAGTCAACCCGGCCATAAGGCGGCAGGCTGCACAGCGGACCCGCATTGTTTAATATGTGCCGGTGCGGGTAAACCAGCTGGGCATCGGGTTGGTGGCAAGACATGCGTTGCGTCGTCGCCACCCAAGAAGAGAAGAAGGGGGAAGAGGGGAAAAGCCCCGACACAGCCCCTGACCTCGTCGGCTGTTCCTAAAGCGCCGACGACGGTCCAGACGGAGGAGATGGAAGAAGCCAATTAATAATGTCTATTCGTATCCTCCAAGGGAATCTGAACCACTGTGCAAGTGCGCAGGACCTGCTAGTCCAAAGCATGGCACAGTGGTCAATCAACGTCGCCGTGATAGCCGAGCCATACTTCGTGCCGCCCCGAGATAACTGGGCGGGTAATCGAGATGGCTCGGTGGCCATCATTTCTCGGCCCGCCTCCGGCTCCCCGCCCTTCACTAACATCAAGGAGGGCCAGGGATACGTGGCGGCACGTCTCGGCGACGTTGTGGTGGTGGGGGTGTATGCACCCCCTCGGTGGAGTCTCGCCGAATTTGAGGCATTCTTGGTGGAGTTGGGCACTGTCGTCTCGGGCAGCCACCCTTACCCCATCCTAGTCCTCGGGGACTTCAACGCCAAATCTACGGCTTGGGGTTCCCCATCCACGGATAATAGGGGTGAGGTGCTGGAAGAGTGGGCCGTAACATCTGGCCTACTCGTCCTTAACAGGGGCTCCATAAACACGTGCGTGCGACCGCAGGGCGAATCCATAGTGGACATATCGTTCGCTAGCCCTGCAATAGCACGCCATGTTCGGGACTGGCGAGTCCTGGAGGGGGTAGAGACACTTTCGGACCATCTTTACATACAGTTTGAAGTGTCCGCCCAGACCTCGGGACGAGACGGGTCGGGGGGCCCGTCTTCCCATTGCACTGGCTCAGCCGTCTGGGAGACAGTTGGGGCTTGCGACGGAGAATGTTGATGAGATCCTTGAGGTTGCCAAAAGATCTGGCAACCTCAAGGGTACCTACATCAAATCGCTCAAAGAAGCAGCATGGACTCTGCGAGAAGTAACGGCCACCGCTCTTACGCGCACGGTGACTTCAGAGAATCTTCTCCTGCGCCGTGAGACGGGGAGGCTGCGTCGTGAAGTCGAGGAGCTGAGGGCGGAACTTGCGTCGTTACGTGTTCGGGTGGAGTGTCCACCTCCGTCACCGTCACCATTGCCACAGGTGTTACCTCAGGCTTCACCGCAGGTGGATCTGGAGTTGTCCAGCGAAGTGACAGATATCCTGCCAAAGACACTGCTCAAGGTGCTAGATGGATACATGGACAGGATGGAGAGATCTCTCCGGCTGTCGTTAGGGGAGATGATATCCGCACGTCTGGACGATCGTCTTCCACCCTCCGAAGTGGTCCGCCCGCCCTTAGGTGCGGACAGAGGGTTGGCTCCTGGTCCTTCTGGATCTCAGCCTGTAGGACGAAAGGCCGCGAGGTCCAAAGCTGCAAAGCCTAAGGCTTCGATGCCCATCCCTGATGTGACGACGACAGTCCATCCACAGGAGGCCGTGCCTGCTGCTCCTGCCCAAGATCAGGCTGGAGCTGGATCGGGATGGACGACCGTAGCCAAGCGACGGAAAAAGAAGGAAAAGGCCTCATCGAATCTGAAGGCTACTGCGGGGGTGATTTCCACACATAAGGGAATGCCTGGGCCCAAGCCCAAGCCTAAGCTTCCTTCGGCACCGCGCTCGGCTGCAGTGCTCCTTGCACTGCGGCCTGAGGCTGTGGCGGAGGGGCTATCGTATAGTGAGGCTTTACTTAGAGCACGGGACCGTCTCCCTTTGTCTGACCTGGGGATCGATAAAATATCTATTCGGTGTACTGCCTCGGGCAGCCGTATTATTGAGATACCGGGTGCCCGGGGAGTAGAGCAGGCGGATCAATTAGCCCTAAAGCTAAGTGAGATTATGGCAGATGTAGCCACAGTGGCGAGGCCCATTAAAAGAGCAGACATCCGAATCATTGGATTGGAGGATTCCGTCTCGGCGCATGAAGTCGTAGCGGCTGCGGCGGCTAAAGGCGGTTGCGAGCCAACCCTTATTAGGGCTGGTGAGATACGTCCCTACGGGAGAGGCAATGGCGCAATTCACTTGTCACTCCCAGTCGCCGCTGCCAGGACATTGGTGCAGTTAGGTCGTCTCCTTGTTGGCTGGAGTATGGCACGCGTCCGTCTCCTGCAAGGGGGGCCTTTGAGATGTTTCAGGTGTCTGGACGTGGGCCATACCCGGCCCACATGCCCTTCGGCAGTTGATAGGGGAGGCCTTTGCTTCCGTTGTGGACAGCCTGGCCACAAGGCGCAAGAGTGCACAGCTGCAAAGCTGCACTGTGCCCTGTGTGCCGACGCCGGAAGGCAGGCGAAACATTTCATGGGAGGGGCGAAATGTAGGCCACCCGTCCAAAAGACGGGGAGAGCGCCTGCAGCGCCAAGACCCCCTTAGGGGTTGAGCGTAGACGATGGGCAGTAGGTGGGGGTGTTTAACCGCCTCTTTCCTCTGTCCTTGCTGGACCAGGGGAGACGGGTCGGGGGGCCCGTCTTCCCATTGCACTGGCTCAGCCGTCTGGGAGACAGTTGGGGTTGTACCAGACTGTCTCTCTTTAGCGCCGGGGCCCGACTGGGGCCGGCCGCCGGGGCGTTGCGGCAGATTGCAACCGCAGTGCCCGCGCGCCCCACTATGGCGGCTGATGGTACACCGTGGAGTTTTAGTGAGTAGGAGTCTCACATAACCACTCGTCCCCCCGGGCGGGTGTGTACCCATGAAGGGTTTCTCCACGTTAAAAAAAAAAAAAAAAAAAAAAAAAAAGGGGTGCGAGGGGCACGAGTCAGGAACCTCCGCGTGGTGTGTCCCGGGCAACGTCGACCGCTTCACGGTCGGCGGCGAATACCTGACAGGGGGGTGTTTTTTTTTTTTTTTTCTGGGGTTTCTTCCTCCGTCGTTACATCCCTCTGATTAGCAGAGGGAGTGACTGGACGGGGCGATGGCGGGCCCGGCGAGCACTAACCTGCCGTCGGGCAGGTAAGTGGGGCTTTACTCACTGCCTCCGTCATTCTCGTAATCCCATCGAAGTGTCGTGGTCATGTCTCGCGGCTTCGATGGGACCGAGGGTCTCGGCTTCACCGCCCGGACCGCGAGGAAGAAAACCTCTATAAAAAATCACCCCAATCCCAAGTGGCGGCGCACCACGAGGGGATGCGTGGCTGGGGGGAGTCCAGTCACGAGTGCGACCCCCGTCAGAGAACCGGCCGACTCTCTGACGGGTTACGTTAGGCTTACCCAGGCACAGGGGGCACTGCCTGGGTGGACCTTCTCTTCCCCCACTCTCGTGGGAACAACAATGAGTGAAACTAACCCAAAAATTTTAACACTTAGGTTTAAGGAATGTCGTGGAAATGTGGTGAGTGACGAGGGAAGTGCGGGGGGTCTAAAGCGGGTAGGGGAACCGCTTACATTAGATCCAGTAATAGCCCCGAAAGTAACAACGGCCCAGAGGGGTAGGGCACATGACCCAGGGTCTTCGGCGGGTCAGAGGCATGCAGATACTGGCGATGCAGCTTCCTGGAAAGGGCCAGAGGTTGATGAGGAGAAGGGAGCTAGTGAGGAGCTCTGGGTTGAGGAGGAACAGGCCATCGAAACCCTTGACCCCGATATGCTAAGAGCTCTGGCTGGCGAAAAGATTGCCAAGATATACGACGTCTGCAAGAAGTCTGGCAATCTAAAAGGGACGTCTATTAAAGACCTGAAGGGATCGGCCAGTGTCCTACAAGAGATTGTGTCCACGGCGTTGACACGCACTGTGACCGAGGAGACGCTTTGCCTTCGGCGCATGATATCGAGGCTCCGCCGAGAGCTCGTGCAGGTTAAGGCAGAGATTCTGGATATGCGTCAGGAGGCCGACGCGAGAAAGGAGGTTCCTCCACCATCTCCTGAGTCTCTGTCAGGGCCTCAGGGGCAGGAGTCCATAGCGGTTGCTATCCAGGGCCTGGAGCGTACATTTCAGAAGTCTTTTGGTGAGATGAACGCCCGCCTGGTGGTGTTAGAGGACCGCTTAGTCCCAGTGACTCGTCCTCGTCCTCCTTTGGCCGCAGATAAGAGACCGACGGCTGCCAGCACCACTGGAACAAAGACTTCAGGTCCCAAGCCTGTGCCTCGCGCGATGCCTTCGCTCTGCGATGCCGGGCTGACGGCGTCCTCTCAAGTGCCTGTCCTGGGTATGGAATGGGCACGCCTTCCGGCACCGACGGATTCTGATGCGGCGTGGACCACGGTTGTGGCTCGTCGCAAAAAGAAGAAGAAGGTGGCGACACATTCGGTGCCAGCGGTGGCTGCGCCGGTTGCTCTTGCTCTCCAGAAGGGTACGCCTGGGCAAAAGCCGAAGCCTAAGCTCCCCTCGCCCCCACGCTCAGCTGCAGTGCTTATAACGCTGCAGCCTGAGGCAGTGGCTCAGGGGGTGAGCTACAAGGAAGCCTTTCTGAGGGCACGATTGGCGTCTGACTTGCCCGCCCTGGGCATCGAGGATTTATCGTCAGAGAGACCGCTACGGGCGCCAGGGTCATTGAGATCCCCGGAGCCCAAGGCGCGACACAGGCCGATAAGTTGGCACATTGCCTCCGGACGGCATTAGAGGGCGTGGCCACTATAGGCAGGCCAATGAAGCGTGTGGACGTCCGCATCGTTGGCCTGGATGACTCGGTGTCAAAGGAAGAGGTGGTGGCAGCTGTCGCGACCAAGGGAGGGTGCGCGACAGATGAAATTAGGGTGGGGGAAATCCAGACCTCGGGGAGAACCTTGGGAAGAGTCCATATGTCCCTCCCTGTCACCGCGGCGAAAGTACTAGTTGAGGGGGGACGCCTCCTGGTAGGATGGAGTTCGGCCCGAGTCCATCTCCTGGAGCAAAAGCCTCTGAGGTGCATCAGGTGTTTGGGCTTGGGTCATACGCGGCCTACTTGCCCATCGACGGTTGATAGGGGGGGGCTGTGTTTCCGGTGCGGGAAGCCGGGTCACAGAGCGCAAGAGTGTGAGGCTGAGGCGCTTCATTGCGCCTACTGTGCCGATAGCGGGAGGCCAGCAGGCCATTACATGGGGGGCGTCAGCTGTCGTCCACCTCCCGTAAAAGGGCGGGTTCAGCCAGTGCTGAGTCCTCCGCTGGACATTAGCGTAGACGTTGGGCAGTAGGTGGGGGGTGCTTACACGCCTCTCTCCTCTGTCCTTGCTGGACCAAGGGGAGACGGGTCGGGGGGCCCGTCTTCCCATTGCACTGGTTCAGCCGTCTGGGAGACAGTTGGGGTTGTACCAGACTGTCTCTCTTTAGCGCCGGGGCCCGACTGGGGCCGGCCGCCGGGGCGTCGCGGCCGATTGCAACCGCAGTGCCCGCGCGCCCCACTATGGCGGCCGATGGTACACCGTGGAGTTTTAGTGAGTAGGAGTCTCACATAACCACTCGTCCCCCCGGGCGAGTGTGTACCCATGACGGGTTTCTCCACGTAAAAAAAAAAAAAAAAAAAAAAAAAAAAAAAAAAAAAAAAAAAAAAGGTTAGGGGTGCGAGTCAGGAACCTCCGCGTGGTGCATCCCGGGCAACGGCGGTCGCTTCACGGCCGACGGCTAATACCTGACGGGGGGGCTACGTTTACCGTCGCTCTGTTAGTCAGAGGGATCGAAGAACGTGGTGTGTTGGCGGGTTCGGCGTGCACTCACACTGCCGTCGGGCGGGCAGGTTTGGCACCTTGTCCGGCTTGTCGTCGTCGATCTCGTAATCCCATTTCGGAGTGTCGTGGTCACGTCTCGCGGCTTCGAATGGGACCGAGGGTCTTGGCTTCACCGCCCGGACCGCGAGGAAGAAAACCTCTATAAAAAATTACCCTAATCCCAAGTGGCGGCGCACCACGAGGGGATGCGTGGCTGGTGGAGACCAGTCACGAGTGCGACCCCCGTCAGGGAACCGGCCGACTCTCTGACGGGTTACGCTAGGCTTACCCAGGCACAGGGGGCACTGCCTGGGTGGACCGTTTACTTCCCCCATTCTCGTGGGATCAGAAATGAAGAGTTCAAAAACAAAAACAAAATCTAAAAAAGTTAAATTGATTGAGGAGGAAGATGTCCTTGGTACTGAGGGTGGTGCCACTACAACTATGGGCTTGGAGAGCGAATTGGTGCGTTCAGACTGTAGCGCATTTGGTATGGCTACTGCCAGTGAGGGCAGTGATATTCCTGTTGCGACCATTCGCGGTCATAAGAGCAGAGTATGTTTGGCTACAGACTCATCTTCATCTTCGGATTCGGAACTTCAAGATGGTGGTCAGTATTCTACGTGTACCCCTGTTTCCAAGAAAGGTAGGGGTCGCCCGCCAACAACGGGGTATTATAAAGGCCTGGCAAAAGCCAAGATGGACCTTAACCGACTCAGAGAGGATGAACTTCGTCTTAGGGCGGAGGAAGAAGTGGCGGATATAGCATCGCGTGTAAGAGTAGATCGTGCTGTGATGAGGAATAACCCTCCAAAGACGGATGAGCTGCTTGGGCGGATATTAAGAAGGGTATTCTTGACGATGTTGAAGTTGTTCTGAAAGTCGCGGAAAAATCGAAGAATTTGAAGGGCACGTTCCAGCGTGCCCTCAAAGAAGCAGCCTCCTCTATTCGGATAAGGCTTTCGTGTTGGCCAGCAGATCGTCATCAGAAGAGGTAATACGACTCCAGGAGTCATATGACAGGCTGAAGGAAAACGAGGTAAAGCAGGGGGTGGAGATAGACCTACTTCGTAAAGAATTAGTCGAGCTGAAGGAAGGTCTTTGTAGGGATAGGCGCATTGAGGGGTTGCTCCTCTACCTGCAACGAGCTGCACCCTACCTGATGTAGTGACTAAAAGCACTCTTAATGAGGCGTTGGACAGTATAAAATCTGAAATAGGAGGCCAAATGAAGGCTTACTTTGAATCTCTGGAGAGGAGGATAATAGGCTCATCAGTGGTTGCTGATCAGGTAGGCCAATCTTCGCTCGTGGAACCTATTGTACATACTTCCAACGTTGAAGGCTCTGTTTCTCCTGCCAGGAGAAACAAGAGAAAGAGGAGAAAGTCTCTGGCAGCACGGGCAGTGGCAGAATCCGCTTCACAAAATATTCCTACCACGCTGGAACCATTAACGGAGGAGGGATTTGTTCCTTCCCTGGTGAATACAGTGGTGGGGGAAGGCTGGTCAACGGTGGTAAAGCGTGGCGCCAAAAAACGTGTGGCGATTGCGAGGGTGCCGTCGTCAAGGATGACTCCCGCTAAACTAGTTGTGCCGCGGACTTCAGCTGTCGTGATGACACTTCAGCCGAGGGCAATAGAGAATGGGGTCGATTACTTGAAGATGGTATCAGTGGCTAAAGGTAAAGTGGATGTGGCCAAATTTGATATTCCCTTTCTCAAGTTTAAAGAAACGGCTACTGGTGCCCGGAAGTTAGAGGTGCCTGGCATCACCAGTTCGGATAAGGCCGATCGCTTGGCTGAGGAGTTGAGGGCTATATTTTCCGAAACGCTCGGTGCGGGAGCGGTTGAGGTGTCCAGACCTTCTAAATGCGCTGAATTGCACATCTCGGGTTTAGACGATGCTGTGACCGCTGAGGAGGTCGCAACTGCTGTGGCAACCAAGGGGAAGTGTCTTGTGAGTCAAGTTAAGGTCGGGGAAGTGCGTCGTGCTCCTTACGGGACTTTAACTATATGGGTGCGCTGTCCAGTGTTAGCAGCTAGGAAGGTGGCGCAAGAGCGTAGGCTCCTACTTGGCTGGGTAGCGGCACAGGTGAGGTTGCTGCAGCCCAGGCAGGCGAGGTGTTTTCGTTGCCGGGAAGTAGGGCATATCCGACAGCATTGTAAGGCGGATGTGGACCGCAGCGGTCAATGTTTCCGTTGCGGGAAGGGAGACCACAAAGTTGCAGAGTGTTTAGCTGCACCACACTGCTCTCTATGCGAAGATGCAAATAGGCCAGCGAACCACGTGCTAGGGAGTGGCGCCTGTGTATCATCATCAAGGAAAGGCAGTAAAGGGGCTAAATCGGTACCCGGTCTCTATTCAGGGCTGAGATGAGCGGGATTTGGATACCCAATAGTTAAAATGATAGCTAATAAATTCCTGCAGGTGAATATCAATCACTCGGTCGTGGCTCAGGATCTCTTGACAGGCCATGGCCGAGTGGTCGATCAGAGTGGCGGTTGTAGCCGAACCGTATTTTGTCCCTCCTAGAAATAACTGGGCAGGTGATCTTACGGGGTCGGTGGCTATAGTTACCTCAATGTCAGAGGGGAATCCAACCCTCGTGGTAAAAAGGAGAGGCTCTGGATATATCGCAGTTCAATGGGGGGAAATAATGGTAGTTGGTGTATATTTGTCTCCTAATAAGAACCTTGTGCAGTTCGAGGCCTGTTTGGACGATCTGGGAGACTTTATAGGTCGTACGTTACCCTGTCCTGTTTTGGTGGCAGGGGATTTCAATGCTAAGTCGTCGGCGTGGGGATCTCTTGTCACTGATGCGCGGGGCAGGGTTTTACAGGATTGGGCTGTGATAACTGGTCTTTCTGTTATTAACAGGGGATCGGTGAACACTTGTGTGCGGCAGCAGGGGGTTCTATTGTGGACATCACGTTTGCGTCTTCTGCTGTCGCAAGACGTATCAGGGGTTGGAGAGTCGTCGAGGAGGCTGAATCTTTTTCAGACCACCTTTATATTAGGTTCGATATTTATCCCTTACACTTAGCTTCATCTCCAAATCCAGATTTGACTGCGGCCCCAAAGTGGGCCTTAAAGCGCCTTAATGAGGACCTCTTGGTGGAGGCCTCGATTGTTGCGTCCTGGTCGTCAATTCCAAACGGACCTATAAACATCGACAGCGAAGCGGGTTGGTTTCAGGATTCCATGGTACGTATTTGTGATGCCGCCATGCCTAGAGTCTTATCCCGGCCGCACAAGCAGCGGGTTTATTGGTGGTCTCGTGACATTGCGTGTTTGCGTGCATCTTGCGTGGCTGCGAGGCGCAGGTATGCCCGGCATCGAAGGTTGCGCCGGGGACGGGATCCAACTTTCGAGGCGCAGCTGTATAATAATTATAGGGATGCTAAGAAGGCATTGCAGCTGGCAATTAGGCTTGCTAAAGACAGAGCACGAGAAGAACTGTTGCAGACTTTAGATGGTGATCCATGGGGGCGACCTTATAGGATGGTTATGGGATACTTGCGCCCATGGGCTCCACCGATCACGATGAGTATCGCACCGCGAATGCTTGAGGACGTAATGTCTACGTTGTTCCCGAGGAGAGTAGGTTTCTCGCCTCCCTTTGTGGCACCAGCCACTGTATCAGCACAAGTTGTAGGTGATGAGGTACCTCCTGTCACTGAGGCAGAATTAGGCTTGGCCGTGAGACGGCTCCAAATGAAATGCGCAGCTCCGGGGCCAGACGGAGTTCCAGGTCGTGCCTGGATTCTGGCTATGGAGGCTCTGGGGGTTAGGCTTAGGCGTCTTTTCAGTGCCTGCCTGGAGCTGGGGCAGTTCCCTCTGCTGTGGAAGGTGGGCCGCTTAGTTTTATTGCGGAAGCAAGGACGCAATGCTGATTCACCTTCCGCGTATCGTCCGATAGTGTTGCTCAATGAGGTGGGTAAAATCTTTGAACGGATAATTGCGCAGCGCCTGGTCCGTCATCTAACCAGAATAGGACCTGACCTCTCAGCGGTGCAGTTCGGTTTCCGTGAGGGTCGTTCTACGATCGACTCGATCCTTCGCGTTAGGGCTCTCTCAGATGTCGCAGTTTCCCAGGGTGCTGTGCTATTGGCTGTGTCATTAGACATAGCCAATGCTTTCAACAGCCTCCCCTGGGAATGTATTAGAGAAGCGTTGAGATACCATGGGGTGCCTTTTTATCTGTGCCGCTTGATAGGATCCTATCTGGAGGGTAGGCGGGTCACATGCGTTGGGCAGGATGCGTGCTCCTACCACAGAGAAATCACGTGCGGTGTTCCACAGGGGTCTGTTCTTGTCCACTCCTGTGGAACATCGGCTATGATTGGGTGCTGCGGGGTGCGCTCTTGCCGGGCGCCTCTGTGACTTGCTATGCTGATGACACGCTTGTGACGGCGCGTGGCGATACAATCCGGGATGCCGTTATGTTGGCCCGGTATCTGTGGCCCAGGTGGTTGATAGGATACGGATGCTTGGTCTCGAGGTGGCCCTAAATAAGACAGAAGCAATTTGCTTCCATGGCCCTCGTAGAGCTCCACCTCCCGGTACACATTTGGTTGTAGGTGGAGTCCGCATTAATGTTGGCTCCTCACTGAAATACCTGGGTCTAGTCTTGGATAGTCACTGGAGGTTTGATGGACATTTTCAGGGTTTGGCTCCCAGGGCTATGCGTTGTGCCGCTGCATTGTCTAGCCTCCTGCCTAATCTGGGGGGCGCCAGTACTAGTTGCCGCTCTTTGTACATGGGTGTGGTACGATCCATGTCCTTGTATGGGGCTCCAGTTTGGCACGAGACTTTGGCACCATCGGGTCTTGCCACCCTTCGTAGGCTACAACGTTTGATGGCGATCAGGGTTATCCGTGGTTACCGTACGATTTCGTACGAGGCGGCGTGCCTGCTGTCGAGCTCTGTACCGTGGGGATTGTTGGCTCATTCCTATGCTGAGTTATACAAATGGGGCACTGAGAAACTTGCTCGAGGAGGAACCATTGCTCCAAGGGAGAAGGAAAGGCAGAAAATGTATTTGCATCGAGTCATGTTGCGTAGGTGGGAGGTGACCTTGGCCTCACCCAGCGCTGGCCTCAGAAGTGTTGAGGCGATTCGCCCTGTATTGGGGATTGGTTGGACCGTAGTCACGGTACACTCACCTTTCGTTTGGTGCAGGTGCTTACTGGCCATGGTTGTTTTGGTGAGTATCTGTGCCGGATAGCTGGTAGAGAGCCAACATCTAAGTGTCATCATTGTGACTCTGAAAGGGATACAGCACAGCATACCCTTGAGGTATGCCCAGCGTGGTCTGCTGAGCGCTCTGATCTCGTTAGCACGATAGGCAATGATCTCTCTCTACCTGCTGTAGTTCGTTCCATGGTAAGTGAGGAGCTGTCGTGGAATGCGGTTTCCTCCTTTTGTGAGAGCGTCCTCTCGCAGAAGGAGGAAGCTGAGCGAGAGAGGGAAAGGGCAGTCGGAGCTCCTGAAATTCGTCGTGGAAGAACCGGACGTAGAGGGAGAAGAGGTAGGGGGCAATTCCACACCTTGCCTCCATAGTAACAAGCCTCCAGGCAGTAGACGCGGGGGCGTCTGTTGCCACATAGTGGAGGTCCCGTGATGGAGGAGCACGGGATGCCGCTGCTTCTGGTGGAAGCATGGGAGAGAGCAAGCTCTCCCAGAGGTGAGAGTCTCTGATTTATAACATCACAGAGACTCAAGCGCGTGAGCAGGGTAGCGGTCGTTTGCTTACCGCCTTTCCCGCGACCCTGCCCACATACGCGCCGATGCGGCCATGGGGTTTTAGCCGGTAAGAGTCCGGCATAACCCTCTCGCTGTCCCCCGACAGCGGGAGGTGTATCCAATTCAGGATTTCCCCATGTAAAAAAAAAAAAAAAAAAAAAAAAAAAAAAAAAAAAAAAAAAAAAAAAAAAAAAAAAAAAAGGTTAGGTTCCCCCCCGGAGGGTTCCCGCCTTGTCGTGGCGGGGGGGCTTAGTAACCGTGGCTTGGTCCCCCACGGTGAAGCCAAGAGGAACCCACAGGCGAGGCTGCTAGTCAGGGCTTTGGGCATAAGAGCCCAGACGAAGCGGCCAACAGTAGGTTGCGGTGGTGTATGGGCGCCACCGCCGCTGAGGCGAGCCGCGGTATCGTATGGGAGGCACCGCGGCTGAAGGAGACAGG
>CM065309.1:0-15458 GCA_033032175.1 Saturnia japonica
TCGTAGTATAAAATGGTTCAACGAAAATGTAATGGTGTTATTTAAATAATTTATACTTAACAATTATTTTGATTTTAATTTGACTTGTAGAAAGTAGTTCAGCGATTTTTTTTAAATCAAATAATTTTGTTCAACTTTTATAGTAGATAGTAGTACTTTTTTTGTAGAGATTTCTTTTTGTGGATTCTTTCCCGAGCTGACTTGTTCAAGGGAGGGTTAAACGATGTAGCCCTAAATGGTGGAGACGCCAAGACTTGTGGGGAAACTGGCACTCAAGTGCAACTACCAGAACACACCTATAGATATTTGGCGACAAATTTTCTACTTGGGGGTGTTAACTAGACAGGCAGGCTTTAGAAAATACCCTATAACCAAGCTATTATTTGGTTATGGTTAAGTTTAATGTAGATATTGAAAATAAAACACGCATTCACACATGATAATTGACACACTCGCACACATATATACACACACACGTATTACTTAATAAATATCTTTTTAAATAGGCTCATTACACACACACTATTGTTATCGTTAGAAATAAGTATAAAATGTAATTTATGTGATACTTATTAATTGGCAGTTTAGAATTATATTCTAATTATTTCACAATTTTTAAAATGTGCTGTGAAGTTTGTATATCTTAAATAAATAAATGAACCGATTTGGATGATTCTTTCTTTATTGTATAAGGAATGTATACCTCAAGGGTTTAATTATTAAGGGTTATTTTAATTTCATTGGTATTGGACCGTCAACTTCGGAGATACACCAAGGAACTCTTCAAAAGCATTGAAGTTGACTTTCTTTTTTTTTTAATTGTCTTGTGCTAATAATGTTTGGTAATGTCCGTGCGAAAATGTTGAAATTCTCTATTAATCCAGATTTATAATAATGGCGCAATGTTTTAACTTTCTCTGTGGGCTGCTTACGATTATTTCACAACATCAATAGCGGTGGAGTTAATCCTTTTCAAATATATTTGTTTTCTTAAATTCGATAAACATTACAATTTTATATAAAGTTATATAGTATAAAACGCATTCAAAAGACAACTAATGTGATCTTAGGATCTGGTTGAGTGGTGCCAATTTGCACACATTACTGTTTGAACATTATTTTATTTATAATATTAAAAAACAGCACTCAACACGCCTACCCAGTCCGATTTCACTCCAATATAATGAACTAGCTAGCCCCATAGGCGTTCTTCTTTTTTTTAAACTGACTATACTGTTAGCCATAAGGGCCCTGGAAGCTCAGGCGGATGTAAACAGTATCGCCTTGGCTTGGGGGCGAGCGCTTAAGGCACTCAGCCGCAACAGCGTGGCATCACGCCCTGGTCGAACCTCGGCTTGGGCTGTTGCCGTAGTTGTAAATGAAGTCGCGAACTGACTAATTCCCTATCCGTAGAAATTCGATCTAAGCTAAAGTGTATAAATTTTCATGTTCCTGCCTCCTGGGAGGAAAGAAGGAACATGTGTATACGACGTTGTTCTGAACATTGATCACAGAGCTGTCAATCGTGTTGAAGGATAGCATGGGTAAAATACTTCTCCGTGAATAATTACTTAGAGCCATCAGCTTTTATGGTGATTATCTTATATATAAATAAATCTGTAATTATGTCTGTACATGTAATCGTTTTTCCAAATTTCCAGATGAACATACAACCCTTTGATTATACAAGGTGTCCAGAAAGGGTATCGGGTATTTGTAAGTTCAATGAAACAAAAATTATTTGTATGCAATAAAAAAGTTTATTGTTTATTATTAGCATATGAATTGGAGAATTATTTGGAAAAGATGATGTTATCCAAATGATGACCGTTACGTTGCTGGCACTCTTCTAAACGGAAACGAAGATTGGCGATAACACGTTGACACATAGCTATCGATATTGCTGCCATTTCTGACCTGATGTTTTGCTTTAACTGGGTTAGATTCGTCGGATTGTTTTGATAAACCTTACTTTTAAGGTATCCCCATGCAAAATAGTCAAGCGGGCTAAGGTCGGGGCTTCTGGGAGGCCAGTTGATGTTACCCCTTCGCGAAATGACTTTATTAGGGAATAATTCGTTAACAACTTCCATTGAGTCATTTGAGGTATGGCAAGTGGCCCCATCTTGCTGGAACCACGTTCTTGAGTTGAAACCTGCAAACTCCTGCAACTCTGGGACCAAAAAATTTCGCATCATATCGCAATAACGGTCACTATTCACATTAATTGCTCGGCCTCGTTGATCTTCATGAAAATAAGGATCAATTATGCCTTTAGCAGACATAGCGGCCCAAACAACGACCTTTGGGCTATGCAGGGGTCGTTCAAGCTTTCGTCTCGGATTCTCCACTGCCCATTACCGACAATTCTGCTTATTAACATGACCATACAGGTGAAAATTTGCTTCGTCACTGAACAGTATGTTGTTAAAGTTGTTAAATCGATGCAGCATTTCGTTCGCAAAATTCAGTCGATTAGCATAGTCCGTATCCTTCAATTCTTGAACCAATTGAATTTTATAGGCTTTTAGATGCAAGTCTTTCTTTAAAATCGAATGTAAAGACGATTTTTTGATGTTCAACGCTTGGCTTCGCTTTCGGATGGATAAAGACGGATTTTGACGAACCGACGCCTCAACTTCTTCAATTGTTTCTTCATCGTGAACTGAACGAGGACGACCAGAGTTTTGAATTTTAACTGTCGCACCTGTATTCTCGAATATCCTGATCCATTTGCTAATGCTATCGTCACTTGGCGCGTGGCGTGTACGATATTCCGCACGATAGAGACGTTGAGCAGTCACTATTGAATCACCATTACGATAATACGCTCGTACGCAAAATGCGCGATGCGTCCCCGAGTACTGTTCCATCGTGACTAAAACTCCACAAAATGGCGGACGCCACGAACCCCTCCCCGCACCCTTTAGACGCCCCGTTTCAAATATGGCGCGAAAACAAATACCCGATACCTTTTCTGGACACCTTGTATAATCGTCTAGATACCGTGTCGTCTTGAGACCGATGACATTTTTGTGGCTTCGCTAGCCTAGTGTGCGTAAAGCCATCGTTGTACACGCGCGTCAGCTATTTTTGTGTGCTGTATAAGGGATACCAAGTTAAAACATTTTACTTTAAAAATGGGGGAATTTGTGCATAGAGAATGATTAGTTTTATATTATCTTTTACATGTGCCCGCGGCCCCGTCCGCATGATATTTCGTATATGAAACCCAATAGGCAATTTAAAAAAGTCACAGATATGTAGTTTTATTGAAATTCAATATCGAATAATTAATTATTTATCTTGTTTTGTGAATATCTTTGACGTTATATTATATTATCTATGATGATAAGATTATCTATTAGTGTCTATGTTTGCATAAGATTAATACAAGGATTCAAGATGGTTGTGTGTATCATTCAAGTATCAAATTAATCATAAAACTATAAAACCATCACACTGTGAATGTCTCTGAGTCCTTAGCCAAAGCGTGAAAGCTACAGTTTGTAGTAGGATTAAAGAAGGATTGCTATTAATGCATTAGCAATTAGCGGGATATTGTTTGTAGCCAACAGAAAATTACCTATATATTTCTTAGTATCGTTTTTATCGTTATTCAGATACTTGTATGCTACGTGTGACAAACAAACGCGTAGGTATTCATCTGTTGTCAGCGGTTTTAGTTATCGAGACAAACTAGTGACTCGACGAAACGAAGTTCCTAGTGACTAAACATAACAGCTTTGACTCATTTTTTATTTTTATGCAAACTATCACTCTCTCTCTCACACGCACGCACACCCTCACACTACCTACCTACCTGTGTAGGCACAACCGAGAGTTTTCTTGAGGCCAAAAATAAAGACTAAAATAACATTAATTTTTAGCGATTGTAATACAAATTTAAAGATTTATTTAGATTAAGTTATGTCATAAAATTTATAATACCATAGCAGGCATAGATTTTATTTTTTGTTTTCTCTTGTAAACACAGTCTGTTTGTGTTCCTGTGTGTGTGTCTGTGTTGTTGTGTCTGTATTGTTGTCGTCTGTCCACTCTTAGAAATATATTTATTATTTTTATAGAAATAAATTGAACAAATATACGATCTAGATTTCGGTTTCCACCCAGGTTCATCTCTAGAACCGCATCATCATCATCATCATCATCGTTCATCATCGGAGTAGAGACTCCGCCGTACTATTGCTATCCAAGGCAAGCAAGCAAGTACTGGACTAATGACTAGATACTAAATAATGACAGTTAATGATTAGTTTTGTATGATTATCGAGTTCGTTTAATCATCATAAGATTTACTGCAAAATCAGAATCTGTGATTAGAAGTATTAAATACACGAACTGTTTAGACTATAATTAACGTTATAGATGTCAATTAGAATTTGATTTTATGTCCAAACTTCCCAAACGACTCCTTAATGCTGTCGTAGGCTCCAGGGCCCCTAAGGTATCAGTAAAAAATATATATATATATATATATATATATATATATGCCTTTAGAAAAATATGTCTGTCCGGGAATTATAATATGTTATGTCATTTCTTAGAGACTATATGAATAGTCAATAATATGAATATGAATAAAGTTACGAGATGAAAATAATTATTGCGTATTAAACGCAAGAAATCGAAAAAAAACGCGGAGATCGATAAACTCCAACTCTTTGACTAATCACCATAAAGTTGGTAAATGCAAGTGATTTTTCTGGTTTATACCATACCTAACGTTGGTGACAACGCGCGGCGCGCTCGACATCTGCTCGAATGAATACATTTAACACGGGTGAAACCGTAGGGCACGACTAGTCACTACTAATCAACTTATTATTATTATTATATAACTAACAACTTTTTAAGCAAGCATGAAAAGTGGTTACCTTAGCCTATGGACTCTTCTAATAGCTCGTTGCTCTTTGAACCTCCCTACCCCAAGAAGCTCAGGAAACCCATCTCACCACAGAACACAACACTAGGTTATTTGGCTGCGATCTTCTGTAAGGTGGGGAAGTATCCTACAGTTCGGAATGCTCTAAGTAGAGAGAAATCTCTAAAAAATTGTCTATGTGCCCTACCTCTCTTTAACCTATACATATAAAATGCTTTGTCCTGAATGACTGACTGACGGATCAACGCACAGCCTAAACCGCTGATCGTAGCGACCTGAAACTTGGAGGGTGTGTTCCTTGTATGACGTAGGTATCCGATAAGAAAGGATTTTTTGAAATTCTACCCCTAAGGGGGTGTAAAAGGGGGGCAAAGTTTGTATAGGACAACGTGATTCCTTGACTTCAAATTTTGCATAAACCTTTTTTAACAGAATTGATGGAAGACGTATTTCATATTATATTGAAATGCATCCCTTGATGGGGTTAAAAAGGGGTAGAAAGTTATTTAGGCGGTGATTTGCTTCGAAGTTGATATCAATACTCTTTAGTGCATTCGATTTAAATTACATTTTATTTTGACACATGTTTGAAAACACAATCCGTTTTCTTTTTAAAATAGGTTGAACTCACTTAAAAACATATGCGAATACTCTTTAAAATTGGAATGTCTCGAAAGTCACCGTACTATATTAGTACTCCATTTGAAGGTTACTAAGCTTAAAGAGGTTATGCACTTTTAGGACACGGCCTCATATGGACGTAGAGTTCGAAATTTGAAATGGTAAGGACTAGAACATTTTGGTTATAAATTATACGAATCATTCCATACTTTAAAAAAAAACATGTAAAATACACTCATCAAAAAAGTCTAAGCAACATGTACTAATTTAAATTTTAGGATGGTTCTTCACATTATAACGTTGTATTTTATTTTTAAAATAATATCTTTAGGGTTCTATGATGTAAAAATAACAGCTGTTGTCTTTATAAGTTCTTTTAATAACAGAAATGAACAATATTAGAATATACTGTAGAAACTAAGATACATAAGAAACTAAACTTTTTTCTTACAAAATGAAATTTCTAAAGAAAATGTATTTATTGTGAAAGAATAGAACAATTTAATACAAAGTATGGGCTCCTCTGCTATTCAGAACTTGTCGGCAACGATTATTCATTGAATTAATGAGACTTTTTATGTCATCTTACGGTATTCGCTCCCAATGGAATTGTAGCAAATCCTTCAACTGTTGGGTTGTTGTCGCTCCGTCCAAGTCCTTCAAAACACGTCTCTGGAGCATGTCCCATGCGTGCTCGATGGGGTTGAGATCTGGCGATTGTACAGGCCAGGGCAATACCCGGATGTTCTCCGTTGCAAAGTATTCACTGGTTCGCCGAGCTGTATGTGAACGCGCATTGTCATGCATTAACCTAAAATCGGAGCCAAAGGTTTGTGCAAATGGGTAGACATAAGGTCTGAGAATATCCTCAATGTAATTTTCAGCATTCATGTTTCCATTTACAAAAACGAGCTCAGTTCACCTGTTCTTCATAATACCTGCCCATAACATAACTGTTGAGCCGCTGTATGGATGAACTTCCTGAACGCACCTGAGCCTTTCAGTATTTCCGGGCCGACGATACACTCGCACCCTTCTTGTATCAGGCTTAAACCCGAATCGCGACTCATCGGAAAACATAATTTTATCCCATTGTTCCTGGGTACATGTTATGCGTTCTCTACACCAATCATATCGACGAGCGCGATTCCCGTGACGTATCGGTGGGCACCTGATTGGGCGTCGAGCTCGTAGGCCGTACTCATGCAGTCGATTTCGCACAGTTTGAGGACTTACATCAACACCACTTGAAATTTGTAGCCTCAAACTTATCTCTCGAGCGGTTAACATCGGCTGGCGTCTTGCAGTCAGTTGTATGTACCGGTCTTGCCGAGTGGTTGTACTCCTTTTACGGCCTGGATGCTGTTCAGCGGGTTCTCCTGTATTATTGTAGCGCTGCCAAAGATGACAAATAACACTTCTATGAATGCCAAAATGTCGAGATACCTGAGATTGATTACTTCCCGCTTGCAACATCCCTACAGCTCTTTGCATTTCATCTGCCATCAAATGACGTCGCTTCATGACGTAAAGAATATCTAACAATTCAATTTTGACGCTAACTTTATTTAAATGGTTGGTAAAATTATAAATTCGTGACTAAACGTAGCAATTAAAACGCACTTAAATTCAAACAAATTCGCAGTCATTTGAATTTTATGAAAAAACAAAACTTATTCAAATATATTTTTTTTACAACCAGCCAGTATGTCATCAATAACAAAAAAGTTTACTTACCTACGCACTATGTTTGAGTAAATATTTAGAAATTAATTAATATAAATGACAAAATTTATAATATCACGCATGTTGCTTAGACTTTTTTGATGTGTGTATATACTAATACTAATAATATTATAAAACGGAAAAGTTTTTTGTTTGTTGGTTTAAACACGCTAATCTTTAGAACTATAGTCGGATTCAAAAAAAACTATTTTTATATGATAGCCAGACTTACGGGGAATAGTATAGGTTATATAATATTAAGCTACAGTTTCTAGCTAGCCTGAAATATTGTTTTTTGTTACGTAAGTCGGAAGTAGAAGCCCTCGCGAACTGCTTTAGCCGCATGCGCTGGCTTAATAGTCAATAATTCGTCAATACAATGTTCTACAAAAATATTGGCCATTAGTATATATAAAAAAATCAGTAATAGCATATATCTATCTCTTATACATAAGCCACAATGAGGTATTTTGCAATTTTTTTTTTTTTTTTGAAGATTGAAAATTACATTATGAGCATTATTTTTAAGCATGGCATATTAATCCTTACGAATAAAAGCTACTTCATCATAAATTATACGCGGGTGAAACCGCGGGATACAGCTAATGTATGACAAAATTATAAATAAAATATTATCAATTATATTCTAAGAGGAGGAAAGGGAGGTACGCCCCGGGCCTCTTGCTTTGGAGGGCCTCCAAATATCTAGTACCCCCTTTGAGTTTGACGGCATCTGGGACCAGACCGTGTATAATGAAATACCTAACAACGCCAAAATATATTCAGTAAATATGAGGTTCGAAGAGAATTTGATCACAGAATCCCGACTGCATTACGGTCCCAAAAATTTTAGGATTTAATTGATCAAATCCTGGGATTTACAGGATTAACAAAAAGGAGACGGGTATTTCTGGGCCCAGAATGTAATTAGTTGAAATAAGGTTTATAAAATCTAATATATTTTTGTTTTTAAAATCGTACAATATCATTATTATTCACAATCAACAATATAAGTAAACTAATAACTTTAAAATATATTAAACATAAGCATTTTTAATATTAAACTTACTTCTAAAATAGTTTAATTGATGTTTATCATATGACTTCGCTTTTACGAAATATCCTTAATCTATGCTTTTAGATTACAAAAATTGACGTATGGGAGAAATTTTGTAGCAGCGTGACGTTTTTCGGTTACGCGCCATGTTGCTTTTTTATCAAAGTTTAGTATAGTGACGTAAAGAATATAATGTAATATATTATAATAATAACAACAATATATTAGTTTTGAAGTTTGGTTTGAAATAAGAATAACAATATATTAATTTGAAAGTGATAAAATAAAAAGACTTATTCAATTTTAAGTGAATTTACAAGAAAAGTGAGAGTGATTATATATTTCGTTTTATAAATTCAACACGTATGAGCATGATTTTAATATTTATTTGAGGTTAACCTCACTTTTTGATTGTAAGTATCAGTGAATGTATATAAATCTGTTAAAATTAGCAAGTATTAATAAATATGACTGTAAATCTAGTGAACATTATTAATTCTAAAAACAATAAAAAATATAAATTAAATAATAATTTAAAAATAAAACAAAACACGATTAGAAAATAAAAATATGTATACGTACATCTTTTTTAATTATTCGTTTTTAATGATTTATTTATTCATTTTTAATTTTATAAAATTGTTGCATTTCTACAAGATTAACTGTCATCATATAATTGTATTACTTTGAAAAGATAATTCCAATTATTTATTCATAACTTGTGTAATTGATTAAGTCATTAAATATCTGCTTTGAATTATTTTTATTAAGTTATGAAATAAATATTAATATGTAGAATGTAAAACATATATTTCATATTTTAGCTACCACAAGCCATTAATTACAAAAATATTTAATAATGACAACAATAGTAATAATGATGCTATCATTATTGATGAAATATAACAATAGCAATGATATTATAATAAGAACAATGATAAAATAAATTACTCATTAATTGTATGCATGTCTATAATAATAAAATAGCTTTAATTTAATACGGAAAAAATTGTTTTTCTTAAGGCTTAAGCCTTATCTACCCCATTTTCGTGAAGTTGCAAATAGTAGAAAAATGATATGTCGTAAAGAAGTTTCACTTCTTACCTGTTGTGGACGCGTCAACTAAGCAATATAGAGGGTCGCTAATCCACGAGCGGGGAGAGTTAGGAATATGTAAGAAGAGTTACCTTGAAACTGGATAAGTAAGAAACAGCTGCACCGCTTATTCTACGATCACCTTTATGTGGTATTCTGCAGCTTCAGCCTGGCAGCGCTTCTTCTCGGCCAATTCCTCAGATTTGCGGCTTCGATAGTAGTGGACCAGCTGGATGTCGTGCAGCGTGCACAAGCAACTCCAACAAGCGGGATTAATATAATTTAAATAGATCGACTCGCGGCGGCGGTGGTCAATCATAGACTGCGTAGTGTGCGGTGCAGCGAAAAAATAATAAAAAGAAAAAACTAATAATGAAAGTACCCCACATAAATAATTGACTTAAATGCTGTTGATAAAGCATTAGGCGCTAACATTGCCCCCGGCTTTAAAACCATTGGTTTTAAAATAATACAATAAGGGAGCGGGGGCTTTGAAAAGTTTATTGTGAAGGAAGCGGGCAAAGACGAACCACAGGTCGCTTAAAAACGCCTGTAGCTGTTTTAACAGAAGCTACTCTAATAACTCCATCGCTGCCGGGATAAGTAGCGATGACGATGCCCAAAGGCCAATGAAGTGGAGGTATATTGTCGGTCACTATGACGACGACTGTGCCTACTGACACTGGATTAGATGGAGTATTCCACTTCCCTCGACACTGTAAAAGGTGAAGGTATTCCTGTTTCCATCGTCTTGCGAAAGACTGTACTATTTGATCAAGAAGCGCGTAACGATGTAGTAAGTTAGGCTTCTCATCGACAACTTCATACGCGGGTAAGTATTTTAGCGGAGTTGACATCAAGAAATGAGATGGCGTCAACGCGGTAAGCTCAGAAGGATCTTGACTTAAAAGCGTAAGTGGACGAGAATTAATCACTGTCTCAATCTGAGTCAAAACAGTGAGTAGTTCCTCGTATGTAAGTAACTGCGTGCCAATCACTCGATACAAATGCGTCTTAAATGCTTTCACATAAATCTCATAATTTCCACCAAAGTGTGGACTGCGTGGAGGGTTGAATTTCCAACTTATGCGGTTAGAAGCGAGTTCGTTTCCGAATGAAGCATTAAACTCCTCAGAATTTAACATATCATAAATTGCGTTTTTAGCTCCAACGAATGTTTTAGCGTTATCTGAATATAACACAGATACAGCACCACGTCGAGACAAGAAACGTTTGAATGCGGATAAGAAGGTGTTAGTGCTTAAGTCTGTTGTGAGCTCTACGTGAACTGCGCGGGTCGTCATGCATACAAAGATGCATAAATATGATTTTATGGACCTAGCTCCACGTTTTCTGTAAGGTATAATATTGATTGGACCCGCAAAGTCAACAGATGTGTGTACGTAAGCTTTTACATCATTCACACGGCAAGCGGGTAAATGAGACATAAATGGAAAGGTCTGTTTAGGTTTAGCCCTAAAACACAAATTGCATTTAAATACTACGGAGCGGGTTAGAGTTCTACATGATATAACCCAATATCTTTGACGTAAAATTGACATTAATGCGACTGGTCCTGTATGACAGTTCGTGCGGTGATAGTAAGTAACGATTAATTCCACGATACGATCCGTTCGCGGTAATAAAATAGGATGTTGTTGATCATATGACAAGTCAGCATTAGAGAGACGACCACCGACTCGAATGAGGCCGTTGTCATCTAGGAAAGGAGCCAACCGTTGGATGGCGTTAGAGCAGCGTTTGTTTGATTTTAAATTTAGAATAATGTCATTAAAATAACGACCTTGTAAATATTTTAAAATGTATAATTCAGCGTAATTCATTTCACTGGCGGTAAAAATATTTGAGCGCGGTAGTATTTTTAAGAAACGTAAAATATACACGACTGTGTGTAAAAGCACAGGCCATGATGAAACGCGTTGGGATAATTCAAGAAGCGGATGAGATGTCGCTTCGCACGTGGTAACAGCAGGGAGCGAAATAACCTTTTCTTCCGGTAAATCAAGCTTAGCGTCAGGCGCAATAGTGGTGATCGGCCAATGACACACATCTTGTCTAAGCCAAGACGGACCAGTATACCACTCTTTGTTTGATAACATGTTAGCGGGAGAAAGACCACGCGATAAACAGTCGCTCGCGTTCTGAACACCTGGAACGTGATAAAAATGTTCAGATGCAATAGCGGACGTGATCTTAGTAATGCGTGTGGCTACAAACGTTTTGAACTTGTAAGGTTCTGAGTGTATCCAATGCAGGGTGACCATGGAGTCAGTAAAACAGAAAATGTCATTAATTTTGTGGCGTTTGCCGTAAGTATCGGCCACACGGCGGACTAGTTTGGCCATCAAAAGAACGGCACACAACTCTAGTCTGGCTATAGATACTGTCTTTAGCGGAGCAACTTTTGACTTGGCGCAAACTAACTGGGTTAATGCGGGTGCTAGAGAAGAGGGTTCGACGCGAATATAAATAACGCATCCGTAAGCTCTTTCGCTGGCATCGGAAAATGCGACTAGCTGAATTAGAGAAACTTCGAAAACGTTTAAATGACGCGGGATTCGTAAATGTTGTAAAGCGGGTAATTCGCGTAAGTAGTTTTGCCAAAGGCTTAAAATATCAAGGGGCGGTTCTTCGTCCCAGTCAAGTTTCAAAACACAAAGTTTTTGTAGAATAAGTTTAGCATACAATATGACTGGTGCAATAAGGCCTAATACGTCATATTGGCGTGCTATAACTGAAAGAATGTTGCGTTTGGTTATTGGGCGGTTATCAAGCGTTACTGTAAACATAAACTCATCAGTGACTGGCGACCACTGTAGTCCGAGTACCTTTAAAGTATGATTTGGATCATCAAAATTTATATTAGAATTATAGCGGTAAGATTCAGGCAGTGAGTCAAGCAACTCAGGCGTGTTGCTCGACCACTTTCCAAGCTCAAAGCCCCCGGCTTTAAAGAGATCGCGGAGGTCACATCTGAGCTGTAGACAATCAGAAATACTGGATATAGAATAACAGATGTCGTCTGTGTATCTGTTATTTTCTACAACAGTAGCTGCAAGAGGATAGCGAGCGCGCTCATCATCGCATAGCTGTCGTATGACGCGCAACGCTAAAAAAGGACTGCTACGCAGACCGAAACATACGCGGTTAAATTGATAGGTGTTTAGAGGACCCGTAGGGTCAGGGCGGTATAAAAATTTCTGAAAAATCCTATCACTCGTTTGAACGAAAATTTGAAGATACATTTGTTTTACATCCGCGGTTAAAGATATTTTATAAAAACGAAATTCGAGTAGAATTGAAAACAAATCATTTTGAAGATTTTCACCAGTGTGAAGTATTTCATTTAAAGAAATTCCAGAATCCGTTTTTGAGCTAGCGTCCATAACCATACGCCACTTAGTGGTGGTCTTATCAAGACGAGTCACTGCGTGGTGCGGGATATAATAACCAGATAAATAATTATCATCGTTTACTATAGATATGTACTCTTTTTCTAAATACTCTGTTATTATGGCGTGATATTCAACCTGTAACTGAGGCTGACAACAAAACTTGCGTTCGAGTGACAAGAAGCGGCGTTTAGCGATTTGATATGAATTACCTAACACAGCGGGATCGCGAGCGAAGGGTAAGCGAACACAATAGCGGCCTGTATTATCTCTCTTAATATTATTTGCAAATATTTCTTCACATTCGCGAGCGGCAAGATTTAAAGTTGGTTTATATGAAACTTCTTCAAGTTGCCAAAATTTCTGTAAAATTTGTTCTAACGGTGGTTCATGATCTACAACCGAACATAAAGAGAGAGAACTCTGATTGTAATCATTATTGACAGAGGCGTTACCTATTATTATGTAGCCAAATATAGTTTCAAAACCAGTTGGCGTTCCTGGCGGGCCTTTTATGTGGTTAGAAAGTAAAATTTCAGAAAATAGCGGTGCACCAATGAGAATATCAATTTCTCCAGGTTTATTAAAATCGGCATCAGCAAGCGGGACATTATTTAAGTGCGGTAAAGAAAAAGAATCGATATTTACCACGGGCAATTTATCGGTAATGCGGTTAATAATATAAGTGTTGAGCGGTAACGAAACGTTTTTATCTAATCGGGAATATAAAACTAAAGATGTTTCTCCCTTGATAGGATTAGGTGCGGAACCTATGCCCTTAACAACGGCGCGAGTCATTTTATTAAAATTTAAATTAAGTTTATTACATAATTGCAAAGTAATAAAATTGTTTTGTGAACCCGGGTCTATAAGGGCGCGAACGGATTGCATACGACCATTCAAATCTTTAGAGTAGACTTGGACCGTGCCTAATAAACAAGTCGTATTGTTATACGAACTCGAGCGAACGTTGCACAACGAAACATGTTGTGTTAAAGCGGACTGCGGAGCGTTAGTACTAGAATAGTGAGGTGAGTCGAGACTAGGCGTCTGCGATGGTTGCGCGGAGAAGCGGGCGGGTGATATTGGAGGTGGCCGAGAAGCGAACATCGAGCCATCCAATGGTGGCGGCTGCGCGGGCGCAATTGTACCACGCGCTGTTTGTTTACGACATAATAGCGAATGATGTTTGTAATTGCAATATCTACAATTATAAGTTGATTTACAGGCGGAACTTTTATGAGAAACACTTAAACAATTCGTACAACCATTATGCTGTTTAATGAAGTTATATTTATCTTCGATAGATAAATTATAAAAATCTGTGCATTTGAACAAGTGATAATGATTAGTTCGTTTACACAATGAGCATGCCTTCAAACTCGACGCGGTTAGAAATACGTGAGTAGGCCTAGCGCTAGCGGTAGCAGTGTGCTTGAGCGCGCGTTCAGTGCGGCAACGCTGTGTAGTAGTTGAAGTGGGAACGGTACGTTCTAGGATTTTTGCCTGATCACGTAAAAATGAAACTAAGTTATCGTACATAGGTAACGATGTACTGCGATTTGACATTTCAAACGCTCTTGCAGTTTCTGTATCGATTTTATTTAAAGCTAAATAAAGAAACATAAAATCAGATAAGTTTTGAATATTGAGCGATTTGAGACTTGACACTGCGGTACAGAATTTTTCCAAAAATAAATCTAAGTTTTTGGATGTTGCGGCATTAAATGACTTAAATTCAAACATTTGATCCAAGTAAACGTTGGCTAAGCTGCGTTTGTCATTAAATTTATTAACAAGCGTTCTCCAAATTAGTTGATAATTTTCACCATTTGGTGTTATACCTGAACATACTGATAGTGCCCTACCTGACAGCTTCCCTATGAGATATTGAATGCGTTCATTATCCGTAATATCTGGATTTTCATGAATCGTGCGTTTAAAAGATTCGTAAAATAAGGACCACTTTAAAGGGTCACCACTAAATCCGACTAAGTCCAATTCAGGCAAACGTATTGACCTTTTTGACGTTCCACATCTTGTTTCAGGTACAACATGTTTCTTATCAGCTATTAATTGTTGAGCTACATGTTTGCTGCGGCAATACAAATCTTCAAAAGCCGAAAAGCTTTGATAATTAACTGAGGCGGTAGGATTTAATATTAATTGCGTTTCATTAACTGTGTCAATAATTTTATTATATTCTGAGCGTAAACCATCTAAAGAGGCGATATTGTAAAGGAACATTTGTTGCGAGATTTCATCTTTGAAAGCATTTAAGGCGTGATCGTAAATAGTTTGCATACGAGCGAAAATGGCATCTCGTTTACCAATTAACTGTTTCAATTTAATCTCATTAAGATTAAATGAACTTTCAAAGTCATCATCCATGTCACCTTTTGACGACATGATTACTAAAAATGTTACAAGTTTTGTACTATTTCAATGTTACGAAATTCTCACTAGTGACTGCAACATACAATGCAACTGGCTCATAAAAACATGAGCGCACGGAACGATTGAGTGATGCGTGGCGTAGTTAGCGGGAATACCTTCACAAGAGATTAAAAATAAATAAAATGTTTTGTATGAATTATTTTGCTTTTAGGAAGTGAAATATCCGAAATAATTGCACTATAGA